>OZ023269.1:90677521-90935021 GCA_964006375.1 Tillus elongatus | reverse complement strand
ATATATATATATATATATATATATATATATATACTTTTTGTAAAAAATTGTAGATAATTTCTATTAAAATTAGAAACCATAACGCACTTGCTGCGTCCAGACTCATTTTGTGTTTCCTCTATTCTTTGTTAATGTGCTTTTGCACTAAAAGGTTATGTTAAAAGCATATATTTAATAAACGATTAAATGCGCTACCAACTTCTAGTCAATAATGTAAATCAAAATGTAATATTACACGATTTAAATCAGGATAAAGTTAATTTGCTTATACATAGATAATTGCTGATAATATCATTTTCATTCAACATCGCATTGTACATAAAAAGGAAGTAATACGTTAGATGTCTAATGTAATTACCTACTTCAGTTTTCAATAGTTATATTCGGTCGAATGATTTACTCATCAGAGTATTACAGGGGACGTGTCCATTACGTTGAAACGGTTCATAATGGGAAGTAGCCTAAGGGTTAGCTGGATTCAAGATAGCTCAAATGTCGATAAATGAATAATTTGCTATTTCGTTATTTCCAAACCTTGAATAGTTCTACCCTAACGAACCCTTCCAGTTGACAAAGTTAACGCTGTGGCTTGCTTATAAGCTTTTAGAAGTCAGTACAGAATGACGGATGACATACTGATATTCTGTAGTTATTTAGAGTTAACTTTCTATTTTGCATATTAAGATAATTCATATATACTGACTTCCAAAAAATCCGAACACCCAGTAAAAGTCGACCAATTTCAATGAAATTGTCTATACCACTATGTTTTGTTTCTGATAAGAAATGATAAAAATATTAACAACAAATTAAACAGGTATTCGCTTTTAGTGAATTTTCTTTAAAAAAAATCACTAATGAGGAGATCTCGACTTTTGAATTTTGAAAAAATTTCTTCAAATGAGCGCTATTTAGGACCCCTTTAACCCAAATCCGAGGCCGGTTCAGACTTTATATGTTTATATATATATATATATATATATATATATATATATATATATATATATATATATATATATATATATATATATATATATATATATATATATATATATATATATATATATATGTTTATATATTTATGTGTCACACCTATAACTAAAAAAATAATTAACCAATTTTGATAAAATTAGGTGAGTACCTTCCTTTCGCAAGTGGCTTGGATAAGTTCGTTAGCCAGGAAAATCCGCCGAGGTTTTCCCGGAAAATTTTGTGTTTTCTTTCGAAAAAAATCGAAAAAAATTTATATCTCCGGAATTAACAAAGTAAGGGCAACCAAATTTGCTACACGGCTTCATATCGTCATAGGTAAGCTACCAACCAAAATTTAGCGCTGTAGGTTAAAGGAAAAAAAAGTTACAAGTCGCGATTTTAAACGTCTAAATTGTTAATATTTAGGCAATGAACCTGAAATTAATATGATCTATGGAAGGAAAATGTTTCAAGAATAATGTTTTACAAAGCCTAAGCTCTTAGTTTCAATCGTCATTGTCCTTAATTTTACTAAAATATTCCCAGAAAATTAATTTCAAATAGACCCTTTCTCTGATGCTTTAGCAGTAGTGTTGGCTATAGAGTTTATCGTTTAATGGTATATCATTTTTGTCGAATTTTCGTAAAAAAATCATTAAAGTGCAATATATCCGTTATTATGCAAGTTACGAAAAAAAGTTGTATACATTAATTGTAGGGTGTCTTAAGCTACATCTTAAAAAATATTTCCACAATTACAGGCTGGCCTATAAGCCGTTGGTGATTCAAATTTTCATTTTTTAGTGAATTTTTTAAATCGAACACGCCCTATGTTATTGCATTTTTGTATTTTCCATCGAAATATAATACATCCTTGTAAGAAAAGAAATTCGGGACGCAGCAAGTGCGTTATGGTAGCGAATTTTCATTAAATGCTTCAAATTTTGAATCAATTTGCTATTAACCTATAAGGTTGACCCGAAAACCAGTTTTTTCGGAAATTTTTGTACATTTTCAAACAATAAAGTTATTTTGATGAAACATGGCACATTGTTTCTAATATATAGATTATACTGGTAACCAAATTTGGTGCTGCTTTCTTAAAAAAACATATTTGCTATTAAAAATATTTTAATGAAAATTCACTACCATAACGCACTTGCTGCGTCCAGGGTTTTTTTAACCTTGTTTTATCAAAAAATTATCTCTTTAAATTTGCGCTTCCTTCAGTTTAAAGCAATATTTCGTAACGATTTCTGCTTAACTTATTAAGTCATTATGCCTAAGCGCCGTTTCGGAACAATTACAATCATTTAAGTGAATTCGAAAGGGGACGCATTGTTGGAATGCGAGGAGCCGGTTTTTCAATCAGGCAAATTTCCGACCGCATAGGACGGACTGTGCCAACAGTATTGCAGTGTTGGTCCAGGTTATCTGAAGAAGGAATCCATAAGCGTCGTCATGGATCCTGACGATATAGAGCAACTTCAGCACTGGAATGTCGTCATTTGAGGAGTCCATATGGCAACTATATATTGCGGAATACGTGCTTTTGGGCTTCGTTCGTATAGACTGTAATTTAAGTGAATTCGAAAGGGGGCGCATTGTGGGAATGCGGGGAGCCGGTTTTTCAATTAGACAAATTTCCGACCGCATAGGACGCACTGTGTCAACAGTATTGCAGTGCTGGTCCAGGTGGTCTGAAGAAGAAATCTATAAGCGTCGTCATGGATCCTGATGACATAGAGCAACTTCAGCACGGGAAGGTCGTCATTTGAGGAGCCCTTATGGCAACGATATATTGCAGAATACGCCGTTTTGGGCTTCGTTCGTATAGACCATTTTTATGTCTCCCACTGACACCTCGACGTCGGCTTGAGTGGTGAAACGGCAAACCAAATTGCAGAAATAATAATAATAATAATAATAATAATAATAATAATAATAATAATAATAATAATAATAATAATAATAAACATAATAATAATAATAACATGCTTTTATTGACAATTAAGCTACATGTCAAACGGCAGAGTTCAGAAATATTTATGTTCTTCCCCTCAACCGATCCTTATTATAACACAATTAAATTGTGGTAGTGACCATTTACAAACTCATGAAATAAACAAGCAACAGAGAAAAAAAAAGTGACAAAAAAGAATAAATAACCTGTTATTAACAAGTAAGAAAAAATACATGTTTGTAACCATAATTAAGAATTACGTGGGTACACATATATTATGTCTATACTACAAAACAACAGACATCCAGGCGACAAACAAACTCTGCAGCCACAGAAAATCATAAGCAACCCCTTCATCCTTCGTTTAGAAGTAACAACTAATAGTGACTTGTAACAACCGGGAACCTTGTTATAAAGATTCGCTACATTATAGGAAAAATATCTTTTAAACAGCTCGGTTTTATGCTGTGGGATTGTCTGCGTCCCCTTACTTCGGATGTTGAGACTGTGGATGTCAGTACAAAAAATATTAGTCTATTAAATAACACACCCTATAACTAAAATTACTTCCAGAGAAAGGGCCAATTTTAAATTAATTTTCTTCAAATATTGTAGCAAAACGAAGGGCAATGGCGTTTGCAATGGTAATGGAAAAATAAACTTTAGGCTTTGTAAAACACACCGCTTACCACATTTTTTCCACATTCGTTTCAAGATCTTCCTTTAAAGTTTTTAAAGTAATTTGTCTGGTCGTTTTTTACCTTATCTGACTTAATCTTTGTCTGTAATATTAAATAGATTTTGTTAACACCACAAACAATATTTTGGTTTTGCGCACTTTTGAGCACAAGTGGCACCCAATTCTTTTTTTTTTTTTTTGAAAGCTTACACCGGTTTTTTAATATCAAATTAGAGATGTAAATTTCAATATGCAGGATATCTTTTATAGTAAAAAGTTACGTTCCAAATTTAGTTTCCTTACCTTTGTTATTTTTAAAGGTACCAAAAATTTCCGAAAGAAAAACAAAAATATTCCCGGCAAAACTGGTCCGATTTTCCTGGATATCAAACTTATTCAAGTCATTTCCAAGAGGGAGCTATTTGCCACATTTTGTCTAAATGGATCGATTATTTTTTGAGTTATCGGTGTGATATATCTTCCATGAATGGTACATTGGTAAAAACAATGTATACTTGCTATGGTCATATAAAATCTCCCAACCTCAGGGTTGGTTCTAACGGCTTTTAATGGAGCCACCTGCAATTTGTTTTGGCCTTTGATAGTGAATTGATTTTTTTATAGATATAACCGGTTTAACAACAAGTGCGCCATTTATGGTTCTTTTAACAGACATGATAGTCATAAGCTTAAAAGCAACAACTAATAGTGGCTTGTAACAACCGAGAACATTGTTATAAAGATTCGCTACATTATAAGAAAAAGATCTATTGAACAGCTCGGTGTAATGCTGTGGGATTGTCAGCGTCCCCTTACTTCGGATGTTGAGACTGTGGATGTCAGTACAAAAAATATTATTCTATTAAATAACACACCCTATAACTTATATTACTTCCAAAGCATCAGAGAAAGGATCCATTTAAAATTAATTTTCTTCAAATATTGTAGCAAAACGAAGGGCAATGGCGTTTGCAATTGTAATGGAAAAATAAACTTTAGGCTTTGTAAAACACACCGCTTACCACATTTTTTCCACATTCGTTTCAAGATCTTCCTTTAAAGTTTTTAAAGTAATTCGTCTGGTCCTTTTTTACCTTACCAGACTTAATTTTTGTCTGTAATATTAAATAGATTTTGTTAACACCACAAACAATATTATGGTTTTGCGCATTTTTTTAGCATAAGTGGCACCCAATTCCTTTTTTTTTTTTTTTGAAACCTTACACCCGTTTTTGTACTTCAAATTAGACATGTAAATTTCAATATGTAGGACACCTTTTATAGTAAAAAGTTACGTACCAAATTTAGTTTCCTTACCTTTGTTATTTTTAGAGGTAACAAAAATTTCCGAAAGAAAACCAAAAATATTCCCGGCAAAACTGATCCGATTTTCCTGGCTATCAAACTTATTCAAGTGATTTCCAAGAGGGAGCGATTATTTTTTGAGTTATCGGAGTGATATATCTTCCATGAATGGTACATTGGTAAAAACAATTTATACTTGCTATGGTCATATAAAATCTCCTAACCTCAGGGTTGGTTCTAACGGCTTTTAATGGAGACACTTGCAATTTGTTTTGGCCTTTGATAGTGAATTAATTTTTTTATAGACATAACCGGTTCAGCAACAAGTGTGTCATTTATGGTTCTTTTAACGGTCATGATAGTCATAAGCTCACTGTAAATAGTAGGAACTTGCCTGTATACCTTCGTAGAGGACGCTGTTCGCAACTGCTTGTCAAGTAGCACAAAAATAGTAGTTCTAGCTTTTTAGCCTCTGGTGACGCTACTTTGTTAGCGAAACGATCGTCAGGTGTGAGAACTAATTTTAATATGGATACTCAGCCAGTGTCAATTTATGGTTCTGGATCACTGACGGATATACATCAAAACAGAATTATTTTTTTGGGATAATTACTCGGAGTGCTGGTGTGGTAATCTAATCCCTGCTAGTTAAGCGTACTGTTTACGAATAATATAATTTAGATAAGCGATTGAATTTACTTGGAATATCGCGCTTAAATATCAGGTTTCTTGTTCAACTCCGCGTGTTTGGGTGATATCGTAAATTAAAATTAAGGTCATGTTAGGCTATACAATAATAAAATTAAATAAAACGTTATATCCCAGTGTCACGGATTTTCGTGCTATTGTTGTTTGAGGCCTACTTAGGTAGAAATTAATTGACAACCAGCTAAAATCATATCGCAAGTGTTGCTAGCATTTTATTAATAAAGGGCCATGTAACTATTGATTACAAACACAAAGTTCCTATTTGTCCTTGTCTAGAAGATATACTGTAATATTTCTTCAAGTCATTATATAAAACAAAATGTTGCACGGGAGCCCGTTGCAAAACGTTCTGAAAAATTTCAAAATCTAAAAATCGGATGTCTGTGTGTATAGTATATACACTATGTCTATAAAGTAACGCATAAATTCAATAAGATTGAAAGTAAACATTATTAAGGAAAATTCAAAAACAGGTCGATTTTTATTTTTAAAAACTAACTTTTTCATATAAAAATCTAACCCCTATCCGTAATACCTCTTCAATGGGTAACTACACTTCTGAAATTTTGAAATAATTAATTTGAAAAAGCAAAATTTATACGTATTCACTTTGCGCGACAACCAAAACGTTGTATCGCAAAAAATTATCAAACATATACTTGATTAGTGTTTATGGCACATGTCACACAGCAGATGATTGATATCATCAGTCGATTGTTACAGGTACGACATAGTATACAACAAAAGCGCCGCCTTGGCTGTATAGGAAAGTCTACTGAAACTTCCCAATTCGGACTCGGGGGACGACGGTTCGAGACTCACCGGCAGCGGATGATTTTTCAAATCACTTCTGTCGTTGAGATCGAGCTTAAGGTGGAGTGTAGGTTAGTTTAGATGAGCAAAAGGGTCAGCATTGGCCTAATTGCCAGTGAGCATCTTAACTTTAGTATACGACAAAATCTTTATTTTTTAGTGAATTTTCAGTAATGAAAAGATCCCAACTTTTGAAGTTTGAAAATAATTCTCCAAACGAGCGCCAACTAGGGCCCCCAGAACCCATATCCAGGGTCAGTTTTAAATATGTAGTCCGTTTCAGCTTACATAATCTTCGTTTGAAATAAATTCGGAATAACGAAAAATATAGACAGGAGAGCCCATAGCGTATGTGGTGGGCCGCTCTGTTTGTATATTGTTAATCTAATGTATTGATAGTTATTTACATGTTTTATTTTTTGATTGTTTATATTGCTATTTATATGTTTTATGTATTTACCTTTTTATGCAAACATTATGTACACTGTTTTATCTAAGTTTATTTTCAAGTTATTACTTAACAACGATGTATCCAAGTTATCATCGACCATTTTTCCAATAAATACGGAGAGCCGTGCGAATACAACAGCACTGTGTCATCTGCAAAAGTTATGTATGTAGCTTTAAATTTGGTTAATGATTGATTCTGTACAGGCAACAGATGCAAAATTGACCTAAGCGGAGATCCCTGTGGGACACCAGCTTTTACAATTTTGGAGGTGCTTCTTTTACTGTTCACAACAGTTGTTTGTCTTCTGTCAAATAGCGAAGTAGATATAAGTTTATGAACAATGCCACATATTCCCATATTATACAGTTTGTTTACTCGAATGCTATGATTAACTGTCTCAAGTGCTTGTTTTAAATCTGCAAACATTGCCAGCACATGTTTTTCTCGTCAATTCTAGTAGCGATAATCTGTATGACTTCAATAGCTGCCATTTGTGTACTACTCCTTTTTGTACTTATTTAGAAATAAATAATTAATCGTTTAACATTCCCGCTTATAAATTATATAATATATAATCAACCAGGTTATTTTATACGGTACTGCGGTGATTGCCATAATCAAAAAAGTAGGTCGATCTAAAAGTAAAAACGTATTTGCTTGTAATCATAATCTATGAAGCAAAGTTAGCAACTAAAATAGTTTTTACCATATATGTTTATGCGGGTTTCAGCACCCTACTTGAAATGATTTTTAAAAATTATTTCAAAAAGTCCTCTATTAGACTTATATATATATATATATATATATATATATATATATACTGTTCAGAAAGATTTCCGCGGTCTTTAATGTAAGACATACTTGGTCTCGGGTTGAACCGCGTCCAGAATTTATGACAACTCGACGTTTCGGCTCCTGTTTTGAAGCCATTTTCAAGAGGTAAAGGAAATATTTAAGGACCCCAAATTTTGCCGGAGATCTTGTGTGAGGTCTCAGTGTGTTCAACCCTAGGCCTCAGATCTCTCTGAGGCCTAGGGTTGAACACACTGAGACCTCACAGACGATCTCCGGCGAGATTTGGGGAGTAGGTAGATTGAGGCCCCGTAATCGAGCTCCAACAACCCAATCCACCTTTGTCCACCGCACTAAGGAGCAGGCAGATTGAGACCTTAGAGTGTCCTTACATATTTCCTTTACCCACGTTTGTCCACCACTCTAAGGAGTAGGCATATTTAGGCCTTAGAGTATCCTTACATATTTCTTTTACCCACCTTTGTCTACCACTCTAAGGAGTAGGCAGATTGAGGCCTTAGAGTGTCCTTACATATTTCCTTTACCCACCTCTGTCCACCACTCTAATGAGTAGGCAGATTGAGGCCTTAGAGTGTCCTTATATATTTCCTTTACCTCTTGAAAATGGCTCCAAAACAGGAGCCGAAACGTCGAATTTTCAAAAATTCTGTACCGGGTTCAACCCGAGAACCAAGTATGTCATATATATATATATATATATATATATATATATATATATATATATATATATATATATATATATATATATATACATATATATATATATATATATATATATATATATATATATATATATATATATATATATATACATATATATAGGGTATGCCATTTAAAATTCAATATGATATTTACTTCAGAACTAAATGGGATATTTGAAATCTGTTAACGCTGTTTCATTAAGGACGCGAAAGGCTTGAACCTTGTGGAAAAATATTTTTTTATTACCACACATGTACACTATACACGGCGCTGCTGTGCAAAGAATCTTTTTGATCCCCAGATAATTGAAATAGGCTGCGTTTAATTAAGAATTAAATTTCGATTAAATTTTTTTCCTTTCGCAACTTTCATAGAATCAATCGTTTTTTAGATGTATGTGGTTAAGTGTAGCATTGCATACAAGATAGAAACCTTCACAACTTCTTCAATACAAATACTGGCCACTAGTTTCTTTGGAACATTTTAAACACTAAAATGGACACTATTGAAGCATGGTTTTCAGCTTATTGTACAATATATGGTTTTGCTGGAAAATATTTTTTTTTAATTCAAATAGGACACCTGTACTTTATTTTACTGCCAAAAAGATCATTCTTTTTAGGCAATTTTTTAAATACCACCATATGATAACATAAAAATACTGTATGTATGATGGAAGGTAACAATTAGAATGTTTTGAAAAATGACGTTTGCATTGGATTCACTCTTTTGATGAATATTGCAGACACATATGTACACATTGATTTAATAGGTATTAGGTTTAATCCGTTTATAAATTTTTATTTTTTAACGTTATTACTTAAATAAAAAAACAAATAATGAAAAACAATAAAACAGCTTCTCTAAACGTTTAGATATTAAAAAGAATTTATTAAATTAGATGTTTAAAATTCTGGCCGTCTGAATTTATATACAATGTCATTCTGTTCAATAGCTCGTTATTGCAAGCTCTTAAAAATATATCGATTAATAGCCATCGCACCACCACATAGTTTATTGTAGAATTCTTCCAAATCTTTCTCGGTAACCCCAAAGGAAAAAAAATCCATTGGGGTTAAGTCAGGGGACCGAGCAGGCCGCCTGATAACTCAATTAGTACCCAACCACCTTTGAGATTTCTGGTTTAAATATATTTGTACCGTAAATGTATTATGGGGAGGTGCCCCATCTTGTTAAAATTATAAGTCATTTACCCTAGCACAGATTACGTAAGCAATCTGTGGCTCCTAGGTCGAATTACCTTCCATCATCAATACGGTATTTTTCGATTATCTGTATATAGTTTCAGTTTTTATCATATTATTGTATTTAAAAATTACTAAAAAATATGTAATTTTTCTGACTGTGGAATACAGTACAGGCTGTCGTATTTGAAAAGAATTCCAGCAAAACTGGATGTTGTACAGTAAGCTTACTACCATGCTGCAATAGTATCTATTTAAATATCAAAAACGTTCTAAAGAAACTAGTGCAGTATTTGTATTGAAAAGTTGTAAAGGTCTTTATCCTATATGCAATGCTACACTTAACCTCAAATATCTTAAAAACTGTTGATTTTTGAAACTTCTGGATAAAAACAAATTAAATGGAAATATAATTCTTAATCAAAGGCAACCTATTTTAATGATCTGGGGATCAAAGAATTTCTTTGCACAGCAGCGCCATCTACATGTGTGGTAATAAAAATACTCTGTATATATATATATATATATATATATATATATATATATATATATATATATATATATATATATATCATAGGCAATGATTTTCAAAACGTATAATAGCCAACTTTTTTTAAATACGTTTTGAAAATCATTTTAAGTAGGGTGCTAAAATACTCATAAAGTAAGTGATAGGGTAACTCTTTTAGTTGCTACCTTTGCTTCATAGATTATGATTTAAACCAAATACATTTTCCTATTGAGAGTATATCCGTTATTATATATACCAAGTGTTTTTCAAAAGTGTGTCACCCCAATAACTTTTTATATTTTTTGAGATAAAAAACTGAAATTTAGTATGTTAGTATAAGACGTAAATCCAAATTGATGGGCGTATTCAGTTGTTTTCGGTCACTTCCGCTTTCACCGGAAATATATGCAACTTCTGATTTTTAAACTGGACCTCTAGTATCTTTTCGCTTTATTTGATAGAAAAAGACATTCTGAACATACTGACATCTCATGTGTCAACTTTTGATCATTTTGTTAAAAAAAATAATTCAATGTCATGGCTATGTTAAAACCATTATTTTTTAATCAAGATGCGATGAAAAAATAAAATTGATCATCAAATATTCTTTGTCTGTTTACCTGGCAGGTAAAAGATCCCCAAATCGGATTTTAAATAAATTTTTTTAATGGAACATGTGTGACACATTAGCCTATTGGGCAAAAGCGTTTTGTTACAAATAATTTGGTACCACACACACAAGTTAAATCTGGGTTATAAACGGCCTATTATAATTGCATATGATGACAACATTGAAGTTCACCATAAGCGTAATGGCATTTGTAATAAGTAAGCCTGGAAATAACAATTTGTTGATATTTGGCGATTGCGTCGTTGTCAAACGACTATTTTCTGTGAGTTAAATACCTAATAATTGATGTAGTTTTGTTATTATTTATTAAAAAAGAAAATGGAAGGATATACAAAAAATTATAAAATTCACTTACAATAAATGTTTCATTTTCTAAATTCACTTACAATACATGTTTCATTTTCTTCATTAGGCTTGTTACGCATTTTGTTCTAATTTTGGAAAATGTTATGATGGCAATATCATGACAATAACTTTTTTCTTCCTCACGGCTCGTCTTTGCCGCCCCGATGGTAGCGCAGCCTTTAGCTTATTGTGCATTCCCTTTGTCTTTTCTACTCCACCCATTCCAAAATCACTGTACCTTGAACTAGTCTGCATATCTATTGGTAGGGTAAAGTTTGCTATTGCTCTGTCTACGGTCTAGGCTGACCGTGGATCAGTTGTCTTTTGCGGTCCAGAGGTTTACACTCGCACAAGATGTGCTGGACTGATTCCTCCCCCTCTCCGCAGGTGTTTCATGACGACTATGTGTCCCGTCAAGATACCTGTTATGTTTCTGAGCTGTCCCCTGCTAATATTTACAAGCTCCACAGCTATCTTTGTACTGGGTTCCTCAATTACTGACTTCCCATGTCTGAGCCCTGAACAGTCTGCCCAGTACACCTTCTGTTCGTTTCTGACCCAGGATTTAATGGCTCCCCTGGCAGTGCTCCTTGTCACACCTAGAATCGGTTCAGGTCCCATAAATGGTTCTGCGGACCTTCTATTCGCGAGACTGTCAGTTTCTTCACTGCCTTTGACCTACGAATGACACAGAACCCACATTATGGTGACTCATTCTGTCCAGCCAGGTCGCTCGTCTCGTCTCGGCACTCACTCACCAGTCAGGAATTTACCCGTGGGCTATTTAGTGTCTTGAGGGTTGCCTGGCTGTCTGTGGCTAAGAGGATCCGCTTGCTGGTGTAGCCCCTCCTCTTGTTCCCCCGCACACAGTGCAGAGGATGGCGTACATTTCGGCCTGAAAGACCGTTGCATGGGCTCGGAGGAAAATACTATGACTTACCCTCGGTCTTTCCGAATAAACACCTGCCCCCGTCCCACGCTCCCCCGCCGGATCCGTCAGTGAACCAGACGAGCGCGTCCCGTGGTATGCCCGGCGTCTCCTCCCGCCATGCCTCGCGGTCGGGGATTTCCACTGTAAAGTTGTTTTCCCTGCAGATTCTCGGGCTCGCAAAGTCTGACCTCATTTCAAGCATGGGCTCCTTTCGATCTCCTGAATTTTACAGTGGCCCCTGCAGCCTCTGTATCGTCCTAGCCTAGGAGGGGGGGAGAAGATCGAGCAACACCTCCATGGCCCCTGTTTCGGTTGAAATCATGGCCCCTGTGATGCCTAGGGAAGCCATCCTTTGTATCTTGCCTAGTTTTTGTTTGGCACTGGATTGTGACACCTTAGGCCACCAGACCAGTGCCGCGTATGTTAACGATGGTCTGACCACCCTTGTGTACAGCCATTGAGCCATACTAGGTCTTGGTCCCCACGTTTTTCTATATAGACGCCTAGTGGCGGCTAGGGTCGTAACTGCCTTACGCAGTATTTTTTTAAAGTGGCCATTCCAGATTAGCTTAGAGTCCAATACGACCACAAGATATTTTACCTATCTGGCCATTGGGATGTTTCTACCGTATATAGTGAGAGTTCTGTGACTCTCCCACTTTCTCCTCCTCGTAAACGGTATGACGGTTGCTTCCTCGGGGCTCCCTGCGAGCCCTTGACCAACCGTCCACCCTTCCACCACTTTCAGTGCTGTCTGTATGCGCTCCCACACTAACTGTTTAGCCTTTGCTTGGACTATGATGACAATGTCGTCCGCATAGCCCTATACCTCGTATCCCCCTCCCGAGAGCTTCCCTAGCAGACCGTCCATGTCTAGGCACCAGAGCAGGGAAGACACCCCGCCCCACCCAGCACTCCCAAAAAGGTATAGGCATTTAATGAAAAATTAATTGAGGTTTTCCTCAAAACGTCAAAATCGCGATTTAAAACGTCAAAATTGACAACATTTAGGCAAAGAACCTGAGACTAATACGAGCTATGGAAAGAAAATGCCTCAAGAAGAATGTTCTACAAAGCCTGAAGTCTTAGCTTCAACCGTCATTATCCTTTATTTTACTAAAATAGTTCCAGAAAATTCATTTCAAATAGACCGTTTCTCTGAGGCTTTAGCAGTAGTCTTAGCTATAGAGTTTATCGTTTAATGGTATATAATTTTTTGTCGAATTTTCGTAAAAAATCTCAATACATCCGTTATTATACAAGATATGAAAAAAATTTTATACATTAATTATAGGGTGTCTTTAGCTACACCTTAAAAAAATATTTCTACAAGCACAGGTTGGCCCATAAGTCGTTGAAGATACAAATTTTCTTTTCTTTTATCGAATACGCCTTATGTTATTGCATTTTTGCATTTTCCATCGAAATCAAATGCATGTTTCTAAGAAAAGAAATTCTGGACGCAGCAAGTGCGTTATGGTAGCAAATTTTCATTAAATGCTCCAAATTTGAATAGCTCAATTTGCTATTAAGCTATAAGGTTGACCAAGAAACCAGTTTTTTCGGGAACACTTTAAGTTTACTTTTGGAAAGTTTTGTACACTCTCAAACAACAATAAAGTTATTTTGATGAAACATGACACATTAGTTCTACTATATAGGTTATACTGGTAACCAAATTTTAGGCCTGCTTTCTTTAAAAAAACACACATATTTGCTATTAAAAACATTTTTTTATTTTTTCTCATTATTACGAATAAATCGCGATTAGTTCTTAATTTATTAGTGTGCAACACACTAAAAAATTAATAGCTAATCGCTACAGCAACAAAGTTCGCCAACCAGATGATGCATTTTTTTTGGTGATAATTTGACAATAAATTTAAAAACCATATAATTTTTGTTTAGAAAATGAAAGGGCGTTTTTAATGAAATATCACAAGCCGCTACTTCCTATTTAAAAATTTGAGGTTGTAACTGTCACTCGAAGAGGGTTGAACGTAGGGGTAAAGTTTTCAGGTTGCAGGTTGCATTTTTTTTATCTAAAATTGACGTGTTTCGCGATTTTCATAAATATGCACAATCATTGAGATACTGAATTTATTCCATTTGGCTGTTCCACACTGTATATATATATATATATATATATATATATATATATATATATATATATAACAAGACTAGATTTAAGCTTGGAGTAACTCACGTGGCAACGATCAAATTAAAACATATGTAGGTATGGTGAAAAATTCAACTCCTCCTTAAAGTCATTGTGCGATTTTGCTTATTACAATAACGTCTGATTTAGTTCATATGAGTATCAATGTAAGCTGCTATAAAGCGTCAGCTTATCCTTCTTTGACACCCATATATGCATTATGCAAATGGTTTTCGAACATAATCTACTTGAATACCAATTATTGTAACTGACTTAAGCTGATCTTTGTTTAACATGACTTAAAAAGAAAAGAAAAAAACAAGTGAAATTAAAGCTCTTTAAGTTTAAAGATCCAGTCATACAAAGATTTAATCAAATGAGTTTATTTTAAACAAGTTTAGTCATTAACAATTGAAGGTATTAGTTGGATTATTGAAAACATCTTATTATACTGTTTTGTATCTATACGAAATTATGTTTGGATTTTTTTTTACTTTAACGTTGGCCTATTTCCGCGACTAAGGTCAATCACCGACGCCGGGGAACAGTTTCACCTCACCTTCCTGGAAATTTTCCCGAAGCCGTGCCTTTCTGTAAGGAGGGTAGGGATATTTAACGGGCCCAACATCGCATGGACACAGGACCGACAGCTTTACTCCCCCTCCAAAGGGAGGAACATGCAGACATTCAGTTGGCTCAAATACAATGCCACAACCTCAGTTGATGTTAATTTTATTACAGTTTGTACTAAAAAAGTGAAAGGGAAACCATAGGAATCGAACCCAGTACTCTTCGGTTCGGAGGCACACGTTCTTACCCTTGGACCACCGAGGCTCATATGTTTATGAAGTTACAAAGTAATAATTTTACTTTAAATAAGCCCTGCATGTACATTGGTTACCATCCAAAAAGCGAGGATTTTTTCACAGAAAAATTCGCTATGAAGGGATCGCTACTTTTGAAAATATATTTTCAAATTAGCGAGAACTAGGACCCCTAGAACCATTATTCGGGGTCAGTTTAAATTTTTATATGTTTACATACAAATATGCAAGTACAAGCCTCGCTTCTTTGTATTGCACAATATATTATTAATAAGCAAATATATTGAAAGGTTTAACTGTTTCATCCAACTTCACCGAGAAACGTATCATGCGTGGGTAATATTTCATGCAAGTTGCATCTGAATTTTGATACTTGGAAGTACGAGCACGACCACTCTTTTGTTAATTAGCTCTACTGATTTCAGTGCAAAAATTCGGGACTCATGAATTACATTGGACTTTTCATTAAAAGCTTTTTTAACTTTATTAACTGAATTTTCGAAACCGAAACCGGTGCAGACTGTATTAGAAAAATATAAATACTTTCATATGCATCCATCTACGCTGGCCGTCTGATATTTTTGACGAGTTTCTTTATCAATGTGGTGGTTATTATCCCAAATATGTTGCGCCGCGCATGACTTGTCTACACTGCCGCATCTCAACTGTGCCAGATGTTCACGAAATCTAGTCACAGTCGTTCTCTTAGTCTGCCTAACATATTTAAGATTACAATATTTACAACCTATCTCATATATACCCGACATTTCAGTGGCTTTATCTTTATCTTTCGTATTACCTAACAACTGTCTTAAATTATTGTTTGTCGAAAACCTTAACTGCAAATCGGCTTTCTTAAAAACGCTCCTGAGACCCTTTGTGATACGCGGTTCAAAAGGTGGGAAAACACATTTTTTCTCTATTTTATATTTCCTGTATGTCGTGCATTCCGCTAACATTTTTTTAATTCTGTGTCTATTAACTAATTTCTCCAGTAAGCAATCCGAATATCTGTTATATTTAGCCACGTTTTTAATGTACTTTAATTCTATACTATATCTACTTTTACTGAAGGGAAATTGGATTAATCTATTTACTAAAAAATGTCAACCGGCCGTTTTTTTGTGCAAACATATGTGAGTCATTTTAATTTAAACTTATAGTTGTGGTTTCTTTCCTGTGGATATCGAATTCAAGAGATTCATTATTTTCATTAACTAGTACATCTAGAAAAGAAAGTTTATCTTTAACTTATAATTCGTGGGTGAATTTTATTGAATCAAATTGAGAGTTCAGTCTTTTAATAAAATCATCTGCTTTGCACATATTTGTGTTAAACACTTCAAAGATATCGTCCACATAACAAAACCATAGCAAAATACTCACTTTTATTCTTTAAATCCGTTTCAAATCCACTCATTAAAAGGTCCACAATGAATGGATAGAGATGGTTGCCCATTGCCGTGCCTTCAGTTTGTTCAAAAAACTCATTATTAAATTGAAAAATAGTTTGTTTTATACACAGCTTTGTCGAAGTTAAATTTTATTAGCAAACCTCTTATGTTGTTCGATTTCAACAAGTGTTATAAATACCTTAGCGTTTGTTTCTTGGGTACGCTAGGAAATAAAGACGCTACATCAAATGATATCAAAACCTCGCCTTCAACCAATTTAACATCTTGAACTGTATTAATGAATTCAAGTGGATTTGAAACTGAATAACTTTTTTGTTTAACAGGCAAGCTTTTAAACTCACTTGACAGCCACTTGGCTTTATTACCTATATTAATTAAATTACCCAAATCTTAAAAAAAACTTTATTCGGGAAGCATGTAAAGAGAAAATCTCAAAAAATTTGAAAGAAAACAACTCCACAAAGAACAAAAATTCTAATCAAATGAAAATAGTTAAACTATTGCGAGAGAAGGATTGTTTTTATGTTAAAGCAGGTAAAGGCAATAAGGTTGTGATCTTGGACAAAAAGTATTATAAAGAGAGAGTGAGTAGAGCAATAGAGACAGGACCGTATAGAAAACTAAATGAAAACCCGCTACCAAAAATGATTAACGAGGTGAAAAATAGTTTAAAGAGCTTTCAAAACCTGAAAACAAAAGAATTAGGAAGACGGTCACAGGTTGCAAGTCACAAAGTCCCCAAAACATATTGTCTCCCAAACATTCATAAACCGGGAAAATCAATGAGACCTACTATTTCGGCTATAGATTCTCCAACGTATAGTCTAGCAAGGGGATGTCAAATGAGTTTAAAAGCTTGCTTGTTAAACAAAAAAGTTATTCAGTGTCAAATTCACTTGAATTCATTAATAAAGTTAAAGATGTTCAATTGATTGTAGGCGAGATTTTTATATCATTTAATGTAGCGTCTTTATTTCCCAGCGTACCCACGAAACGAACGATAACGTATTTAGAACAGTTGTTAAAATTAAACGGCATAAGTTTTAATTTAATTAACTTCAACAAACCTTCGTATAAAAGAAAAGATGTCTCAATTAAACAATGAGTTTTTGAACAAATTAAAGGCACGGAAATGGGCAACCATCTCTATCCATTCATTGCGGACCTTTTCATGAGTAGATTTGAGACGAATTTAGAAAATGAAAGTGAGCATTTTCGTACGGTATGGCTTCGTTATGTGGATGATATTTTTGTAGTGTTTAACACAAACACATGCAAAGCAGGTGATTTTATTAAAAGACTAAAGTGTCAATTTGATTCAATAAAACTCACCCACGAATGAGAAGTTAACACTACACTTCCTTTTCTAGACGTACTAGTTATTCAAAATAATGACTATTGAATTCGATATCCATAGGAAGCAAACTACCACTTTCCAGATGACTCACGTCATATGTGTGCACAAAAAACGGCTGGTTTAAATTTCTTAGTAAATAGATTAATAAAATTTCCCTTAAGTAAAAGTAGATGTAGTATAGAATTAGAGTACATTAAAAACGTGGCTAAATTAAACGCACATTCGGATTGCTTAGTGGAGAATTTAATTAATAGACACAGGATAAAGAAAATGTTAGCGAAATGCACGACATTCAGGAGAGAGAAAATATAAAAGAAATTGCTTGCCTACCTTTTGAACCGTGTATCACAAGGGGGTCTCGAAAGCATGTTTAAGAAACCCGATTTGCAGCCAGCTTTTTCGACAAAAAAATAATTTAAGAAAATTGTTAGGTAATACGAAATATAAAGATAAAGATAAAGACTGTAATCTTAAATAAGTTGGGCAGACTAAGAGAACCATTGGGACTAGATTTCGTGATCATCTGGAACAGTTGAGATACGGTAGTGTAGAGAAGTCATGCGTGGCACAGCATATTTTGGATAATAACCACCACATTGATAAAGAAACTCGTCAAAAATATCAGACGGCCAGCGTAGATTTTTTGTAAGTTTCAGATTTTCTTTATCAATGGGGTGGTTTCATTGGTGAAGAAAATCTGAAACTTATCAAAAATTTTAGACGGCCAGCGGAGCTGGATGCGTACGAAAGTATTTATATTTCTAGGGCAATAAAAAACCAAAGTTCCTTAAACCGAGCCCCACGACTGGTTTGTAGTCCCCTGTTTGCGCTTTTTCTGCAGATAAAGATTCCGAAACCTGTCAGGTAGAAAAATGTGTTGTGGTGATTTGGGTTCTCCAAGTGTACATTACAGTTTCCAACCTTCACTTAGCATGCACATCAATTTTATGCAAAATCGTTATACTTGTTCCAACTTGATCACTTCAATCGTTTTCGAGAAAAACGCAATGAAACATTTCAGAGTCTTGGAAAGGAATTTGAGATAATATTTCATTGATGAGTAGTGTCCTTTGGGCTGAACTGTTGCTGGTTAATTTCATTTATTGTAAGTGCATTATTTTTGTTCTGCCAGTTTATTGAATTGTTATATTTTTAAAGGGTAATTAACAATTTATCGTTACTTTTTTCATTGAAATGCCACGGAAAAATCACTCTACTAATGAAGAAATGCGTGATATGATTCGTGTATGCGCGCAAAAATTTTTCCGCCCAATCGGCAGCCAGAAGGTATGGATGGTTATATGCAAACAGAAGGCAACCAAATCATAAAATTTTGAAAACCTATACCGTCGTTTGGGCGAAACAGAGTCATTCCGCAATGAAAATCAGAGAGGTCGTCCGAAACAAATAACATCTAATCAAGAAGATGAAACTTTGTTTCGAGTATAAGAGAATAGTGAAATTAGTTCGCGTCACCTGTCAGCGGCAACAGGAGTAAGTCAGTCATATATTATTATAATTCTAAGAAAACAGAACTTCTATCCTTATCACTTCACTCCAGTACAAAATTTACTTCCAAGAGATATTGTACAGTTCTGTCAACTTATTTGGAACAAGCATAACACCGACAGAAATTTTATTAAGAATATTTATTTCACCGATGAAACAACTTTTATCAGACGAGAGGTTTTCAGATCATTACCGGGAAGTATAAAACCTACATGCTATTAAAGAAAGACATTTTCAGCATGAATTCAAATGTAATATTTGATGTGGCATTATAGGCGACCGACTACTTGGGCTATATGTTCTACCGCTAAACTTAAATGGAGAATCATAGTATTTTTTTTACAATATACTCTTGCTGAAATTTTGGATTATCTCTCACTAGATCTAAGAAGAACAATGTGGTTTATGCAAGACGGAGCACCACCTCACTACCCAGTAGTGGTTAGAAATCGTCTTAATGAGACATTTCCTCAACGATGGATTGACAGAGGAAGCGACTTTCCGTGAGCACCAAGAAGTCTTGATTACAACCCAATGAATTTCTATGTTTGGGAACATATGAAGTCTTTAGTTTATGTTAATGAAATTCCTTCACGAAATGAACTCTGGGAAAAATACAAGATGGGGCTAATTTTATTAGGGGGCAGAATAATATTTTTTAATGTCAGAAAGTCCTTCATCAAAAGAATTTGAAAAGGTGTAGAAGTAGGAGTAGACCACATAGGACAGTTAATTTGAGTTTGTTATTTTTATTAACCTACTTTGTTTATTATTCCGAATTACAAGATTTTCTGCTGTATCTTATTTCAAATTCCTTTCCGAGGCTCTGAAATGTTCAGCTACGTTTTTCTCGAAAACGATTGAAATTGTCAAGTTGGAACAACTATAACAATTTTACATAAAAATAATGTTTATATCATGTTTTATAATCAAAATTTCAAAAAATTTCGATCAAAAAGGGTATGATCATAATCAGTGATAACTCATGTGGCGCTCTCTGTAACACCATTTAAAATAATAAGTAAAATTATATTTATTGACTAAAGTTATACATCTGTACTAATGTTAATGACCACTTATGAATATGTGAAATTATTAGCAAAAAACGAAAAAACATGTCACCTTTATCTTTACTGGCAAGTGGGTCGATAGGTGAGGACCAATGGAGGCTGGCCGCCCAGGTCCCCAGATCTTACGCCTCTAGATTTCTTATAAGGGTATTTAAAATCAAAAATCTATGTAAACAAACCCAATAACCTAGAAGATTTGAAAAATCGAATTAGGTTTGAAATGAGTCGAATTAGCCCTAACGTCATTCGCAATGTACAAGAGGAATCAACAGATTTGCTCATTGTCAAGAAGTCGGTGGATTGCATTTAGAACATTATATTTAAAGGAAACAATACTTTAATTTGTTGAATAAGAGCCTTTATCTTTTGATGGTTGCTATAAATAGAGTTTATGTTTTCCACTATTTAAATGACTTTCATTCGAAAATTTAACAATTTTGATGGTAACGTGTAGACAATTCAATGATCTATCAAAATAAAAAATAAAAGACGGTTTTCGTGGAAAAAAATTGTCAATGACGTCTTATTTGAAAATCAGAAGTGAGAGAAACATAAATTTTATGCAAATCGGTGTATTTTTAAAAACTAGAGTTGACGTATCCGAGCACATGGTCAAAACACAAATCGCTCAAATTTTAATAAATGTATTCCATAATTTTGCTGCTCACTGTATTTATGTACATACAAATATATATATATATATATATATATATATATATATATATATATATATATATATATATATATATATATATATATATATATAAAACTTGAGTAATCTGGAATCACTCTTTCATGGAAGGGAAGTGGCCTATAATCCAGTGCACCCTTTAATAAGATGTTGTAAGTAGACCAGCGTAAACAGCGAAAAGTAGGGCAAGTACTATTTTGATTCTCCTGCCTTTAATTAACGTGCCGCAGAATAAATTATATTATCAATTAGTACCTTAACTAAGTTCACATTTTTCCAGTGAGTATAGACAAGTAAATAACAAGGTACGTCATTATAAAGTAGACCTCAAGTGGTATTTTTTAAGGTTGTTTTAAATAGGTTGTTGGTTTATCTATTAATATGGCAGAAGATACCTGTAGGATATTTTACATGAATAATAATTTTTAATTAGACTTTTTTATCAATATTGTAGGTGAAGTATAGCTCCTACTTGTGAATTCAACTTACAATTAACTTACATTCTAAAACAAATATCTGCTGTTAATATGTAATCGAGCCTTGGTGGTCCAGGGGTAAGAACGTGAAGGGTACCAGGTTCGACTCCCAGGGTTTCCCTTTTATTTTTTCAGTACAAACTATAAGATACAGAAAGGCAGGGGTTCGGCAAAAATTTCCAGGATAGTGAGGTGAAACTGCTCCCTGGCGTCGGTAAATGGCCATAGTCGCGTAAATAGGCCGACGTTAGACTAAATAAAATATCCAGTCATATTACACTTTTGGTGGTTACATTAACGTAACCACTGTTATATATTCAATTAAATAATTAACTAACCTGCTAAATGCAGCCTGCATCTGGTTTTATACTAAATTTACATATTTACACAATAAAATTATATACCTGCTTTGTTTTATTATTATTGTATATATATATATATATATATATATATATATATATATATATATATATATATATATATATATATATATATATATATATATATATATATATATATATATATATATATATATATATATATACAATTATTATTATTAAAGCATGAGCATTATCTCGAAGAGCAGTTGGCATTTCAGCAGAATGGAGCTCATCCACGCTACGCTTTGCCTGTTGGAGAATATCTCCGCCACAGATATCAAAATCGCTAGGTTGGGAAAAGAGATTACATAGAATGGCCCGCACGATCGTAAGATCTATCACCCCTAGAGTTTTTTTTTGTGGGGTCACATAACAAGTATAATTTATTCTACTCAGTCCGATTCCTTACAATATTTACGCCACCGTATCGTAAACGAATGCCGCCAAATCACTCCATCGATGTTACAGTATATGCGCCGACGTTTTAAACAAAACTTGTACTATTATGTGCAGGCTGGTCGAAATTCTAATCGTTTGATAAACTGACATGTAAGTTTTTGACAAATAAATTACTCTTCTTTAGCATTCACTGCTCCAAATTTAACATATAAGCCACCGCTTACAATATATTTACACCAGCTCTAAAATGATTTGCTCGACCGCCTTGTCATTTAAGATTTTAGGGGTGTTTCGCACTACCAGTTAAAGGTTGGTGTTGTGATGTTGAAAATAAGCCCAAAAGTCTTCCCCCATCGAAAGCAAAATTTATCTTATTAAGAGATTTTCGACAAAATTACGATAATAGTATATACAGGGTGCTCACTATGTATGGAATAATGATTATAACTTTTTAGAAACATCCTGTATAAAAAATGTTTTACACAAAAGTTTTTTGATACATTTTTTTTACACCTTCTGGTAACTTAGGATTTTTGCTTGCCATGGTAACCAACTTTAAAATGGCAACATATTATTTTTGCTCTTATTTAGGATCAACATTTTATTTGCCGTACGGATATGCAAAATTTTTAATGGATTGTTTAACAAAATTTGTAAAATAAGGTCGAAATTAAGCACAAATTCCGTGCCTACTAACAGGCGTGAGATTTGCGTGCAATGTCATCTTATTAACGTTATAATAATTCGTATTATTAGTTTCCACCTCAGAAAAACAACAATAGCTCTTTGCAGTCAGTGTAAAAAATACTTTATTTCAGTGAAAGCGAAAAATTCCAGGTTGCCAGAAGGTTTCAAAAATATATTAAAAAACTGTTGTCTGGCACATTGTTTTATACAGGTTAGTTCTAAAAAGTTATAGTCATTATTCCATACATATTGGACAGCCTGTATACAAGTATAAACATATAAAAATTTTAACAGGTCCAAAAATTGGGTTCTAGGAGCTCTGTTGTGCCCACATTTAGAGAAATTAGTCAAAAGTTGAAAAGTGACGACCTCTCTAATAACGAATTTTTAGGGAAAATTCTCTTAAAACAAGCTACTTTATTTTTATCTCTATTACAAAGTATGATTTCTTAATATGTTGTAAGAAAACCTTATTAGAGTATATATAATATATATATATATATATATACTCTAATAAGGTTAGCTATACACACACACACACACACACACACACACACACACACATATATATATATATATATATATATATATATATATATATATATATATATATATATATATATATATATATATATATATATATATATATATATATATTGCTATGTTATTATAGGTAAAACCTAATCGGCAAACACTATATGATCATAATGTAGCGGTAAACTAAGAAAATATAACAATTCAAGATAATGTCAGGGTAAAAAATGGTAATTTACAATGCACATTGCGGGGTAAATATATCATATACCGAAAAGACTCAGATAATCAAAAATTATTTAGTGGGTCAATAACAACGATAGCCCCAAATTTAAAGATCAGATCAGATAAGAGGTAAACATTATAAAAGTGAACTATGTGCGGTCACAAAGGTTGGACAAAAAGAAATAAAAAGACTGAGAATTTGTGGGCTACAGTGAAATCTAGGTTAAGTAAAGATGTAAACTAGATAGCAAGAGTTTTATATTAGCTGGCATAAGTTTTGTTGTAATTTAAATAAGTTTAAGTGAAATGGATTTGCAAAGTTTTGATGTGACATGTAAACTTTACCAACGAGGGATCACAGTTTGTATTTGTACGGGTCAAATGGGAAAAAATGCTGGAAGAACATATCTAGAAGCACAAGCTAAGTAATTTGAGTGCAAATAAGTTATTAAAGTGCTTTAAGTTTAAGATACAAAAATCTAACCCACTACAATTTTTTAACAAAGAGAATCAACACTATAGAATATTTCTATTCAAATGAAATTGCCACAAGACTGTTCATTATTTAATGCAGAATACAATAACAGGTGGAAAATGTCTCTTCGAAAAGTCATTGAATGAAAAATTCACGTTTTAAGGAAAAAGGAAGAGGTCATCATATTATATATTAATAATTTTGACGATAACAGCTTAAAAGTTTACTTCAGATAGTTACATGGTTTTCATTATATCCATGGAAACGGCCAGTGAAAAGGCGAAGATCGACAGGAATTTGTTGAAAAACATTTAAATACCCCTTGTTCGTTCGTTAGTGAGCAAGCAACACCCTGTTAAATCTGCTTGTGAAAATACGCAGTTAAAAGTGCGATTTGAAACAAAATAACTGTGTAACAAGTTAAAGTCTGGTTATACGGACCCAGTGGAACGTAAATTACGACATCTATATATAAAACAGTGAGTACAAACACATTTATATCACTGAAAATGATAATAAACATCCAGGTATAACAGTAAACGGGTTTTCCACTAAAAAAATATATTTATTGTCGAAACGTAAACAGACTCATGTGTAACAGTTTTTAACCAAAGATTATAATTGACATTAGTAAATTAAAACTTGTTTCGTTTCAAGTAAAACGAAAACATTGCCAAGGGTGATTGACCAAATTTTTAGTTCTCACACCACGTGCAGAGGGCGCCCTATGCTGATCTAGGACGTGAGAATGGGGACAAGTAAAAAAACTCGGGACGCAGCAAGTGCGTTATGGTAGCGAATTTTCTTTAAAATATTTTTAATAGTAAATGTCTTTCTTTGATGAAAGCAGGCATCAAACTTGGTTGCCTATATAGTAGAAACAATGTATCATATTTCATTGAAACAAATTTATTGTTTGAAAATATATAAACATTTTTCAAAAGTCTAGATGCAGCAAATGTGTTATGGAAGTGATTTTACATAAAAATGTTTTTAATAGCAAATGCGAGCAGGCATCAATCTGTATAGCCTATGTGGTAGAAACAATGTACTATATTTTATCAAAATTACTTATGGTTTGAAAATATACAAAAATTTTCCGAAAATAAACTTAAATGTTGGTTTTCTATCCAACAAAGCTTACGTTAATAGCAAATTGAGTTATTGAAATTTGAAGGATTTAATGAAACTTTGGTAAATTTGCAGATTAGCGCCCGAACGCTTTTCAACAAATTGTTTTCAGAGACATTACTAGGACCTCACCTGCAGGTTTCTGAACAGTTTTTTGAAAAACGTTCGGGAGCTAAACTGCAAATTTACCGAAAATTTGCTACCAAAACGCACTTACTGCGTCCAGATTTTTTTCTTACAAACGCATCATATTTCGATAAAAAATGCAAAAATGCATTAACGAATTTGTTCTACGAAAATTAGTTTAAAAAAATTATACACCCCTACTCACTCCTGGTCCCGTAACTTCCTTGGGGAGTGTGAACAAGAAATTTTTTTTGGGGTTTGTGGATCCAGAGAGGTGGGGGCCTAGGCAGGTTTCTGAAAACAGTTTTTTGAAAAGCGTTCGGGAGCTAAACTGCAAATTTATCGAAAATTCGCTACCAAAACGCACTTACTGCGTCCAGATTTTTTTTCTTGCAAACGCATCATATTTCGACAAAAAATGGT
The DNA here is from genome assembly GCA_964006375.1 of Tillus elongatus. Classification (NCBI taxonomy): domain Eukaryota; kingdom Metazoa; phylum Arthropoda; class Insecta; order Coleoptera; family Cleridae; genus Tillus; species Tillus elongatus. Next base: position 90,909,112 of record OZ023269.1, on the reverse strand, counting down.
AAAATGCATTCACGAATTTGTTCTACAAAAATTAGCTAAAAAAATTATGCACCCCTACTCACTCCTAGTCTCGTAACTTCCTTGGGGAGTGTGAACAACAAATTTTTCTTGGGGTTTGTGGATCCAGGGGGGGCTCTAGGCAGGTTTCTGAAAACAGTGTTTTGAAAAGCGTTCGGGAGCTAAACTGCAAATTTACCGAAAATTCGCTACCAAAACGCACTTACTGCGTCCAGATTTTTTTCTTATAAACGCATCATATTTCGACAAAAAATGGAAAAATGCATTCACTAATTTGTTCTACAAAAATTAGCAAAAAAAATTATGCACCCCTACTCACTCCTGGTCCCGTAACTTCCTTGGGGAGTGTGAACAACAAATTTTTCTTGGGGTTTGTGGATCCAGTGGGGGCTCTAGGCAGGTTTCTGAAAACAGTGTTTTGAAAAGCGTTCGGGAGCTTAACTGCAAATTTACCGAAAATTCGTAACCAAAACGCACTTACTGCGTCCAAAAATTTTATAAGATAAACGCATCCTATTTCGATAAAAAATGCAAAAATGCATTAACAAATTTGTTCCACGATAATTAGCTAAAAAAAATTATAGGCCGTTAAACCATAAATTTCACTAAACCTACAAATAAATATCCAAACAGCTGCCAAACTTAACTAAACTGATAGCCAAAGCACCAGAGAAAGGGTCTATTTGAAATGGATATTCTGTAAATATTTTAGTAAAATGAAGGGCAATGACGGTTGAATCTGAAACTTAAGGGTTTGCAGAACACTCTTCTTGCAACATTTTCTTTTCACAAATGGTATTTGTTTTACATTCTTTGCCTAAACATTGCCAATTTTGACGTTTAATATTGCGAGTTTGACGTTTTGAGGAAAACATTTATTGCTTTAACTGCCCATAACTTCTTTGTCTTTAAAGCTATGGACGTAAATTTTGGTACAGAGTTCACTCTTTATAATACAAACACGCATACCAAATTTGGTTGTCCTTACTTTGTTATTTCCGGAGATATGAATTTTTTTATAAAGAAAACACAAAATTTTCCGGGAAAACCTGGTCAGATTTTCCTGGCTAACGAACTTATCCAAGCCACTTGCAAAAGGAAGGTACTCTGTAAATTTTATCAAGATCGGTCCATTATTTTTTGAGTTATCGGTCGGATATATATATATATATATATATAAACACAGATCTCCCCATAAGCGAATTTTTTTTTTAAAAAATTCGCTAATAGAATTTACTTGAACTTTGTAAACGTGAGAGGTGTACCTAATGATTATATAACATAAGTGAAGTAAAATTTGGTATACCACTACACAAGTATTTAGTATGTTTTTAAAATAAGTATTTATCAAAACATTTTAATTTGAAAGGGCCGATAAAACATTAACAGAAAAGATTCATTAATGAAAGCTAGTTAACCCAAAATGTACCGTTTTTTTTTCTGTCAGGGAGAATTTATAAAAACATGCAATTAAAAGATTAATAACCTGTTAGATAGTTTTTAAATTTGAAAAAAGAGTATTAGTGACATGAGTATCAAAAGCAAAACACAGGTTTTGGCGCTAGGTGTTGTTTTTACTATTTGCAGGGCATTTGAAACCACTACCTGAAGAAATACAGAGTCCGATTGAGCAGCTTTCATAAAAGGTAGGTATACGATATGCTGTAATCAGGTAATTGATGTTTTAATTGATACTAGAGGTATATTTCTTTAACGGTTATATTTTCTGAAATACAGAGTGTAACATCAAAACAAAAAACGGATACTTACCATAAACAACACGTAAGAAAACCAAAAAACCCCTTACATCAATAATACTTTAACATATATTTAAAGCATATTAAGTGTACAATAAATAAAAATATCAGGGCAACAAAATAAAACACCTTTAGTAATTATACACACTTTGATAAAACCCAAAAGAGAAACTATACACCTTTAATAATACACTTTATTAATAATAATAATAATAATAATACAAAAAATTATAAAAACAATATAGCATATTCTTTTGTCATCATTTTAAAATAATTGTAGAACCAAAATCACCAAACCACACTTTTTTTAATGACGATCGTTTCGGTAAGGGGATGAAAAAATTTTCATTCACTGATGACAGTAACTTGGTTAGTGAAACGAACGTCAGGTTTTTTTTTAAATTGTGTTGTGGTGATTTAGGTTCTCCAAGTGTACTTATCTGTGCTCATCACAGGTTCCAATCTGCACTTAATAGAATACCTTTTTTGTTAGACCATGAAATCCAAAAGAAAATCATCAAATTCCACGACTAATCGTAAAATTTGGCAACTCTGCGCTGGTTTTACAATAATCCACTTCTGGTATCTGGTGCTTATCAGCAACAACTCAATTCCTGCAACTAATTGTGCCCTTAGGCCACCCTTAGACGTAATTATTGAATTATAGGTTTTCGACTAAAAAAGCAGTCTGTAAATAACCTTTTTGATTGATTTTTGTTACAATGCAATACTCGTAAATAATTGTACTAACATACTAAAAATAAAAATTTACTTTTGGAAAACAATGATCTGTCGAAGCTACATTAGCTGCTTGTTTTCTGTCAACAGACTATTATATTTAAATTATAATTTCTAAACGTCATTACATCTGGGGTTGACAAAATTAAAGGCTTTTAATTTAAACTTCAAGTATGTTATGTTTAAAGTTTTGGCAGGAAACGCATCAAAATTTAAAATTTTAAAAGATAATTGAAGTTAGGGGTCTTGTTTCGAGTCCCAATAAAAGCGTGGACTCGTTTCACTTTTTCAGTACATACCGTAAAGTTATCATCTATGGAGGTTGTGGCATTGTATTCATTGATTGTTGTTGCCCTTACTTGGTGAAACTTGTCCATACTACATACAGACTTGGAGACTACTTCTCTGGCTTCACTGTTGGTTTTCGTTTTTGTAGGTGAAGGACGTAGCCAGCGCGTGAGCTAACTGGAGCAAGTGGCCCTTCGAATTCTGGATCTTCTAATTATAACAAGATAATGAGTTGATGTATGTCGATATTTTCGTTGTATAGAGACTGCTTTTATACTATTATTGTTTAGTTATTTTATTGTTATAACTGTTATCATAGTTATTATAGGCTAGTTCTATTTTTATGTTAAATATTGACATACATCACATAGACATTTTGAAAGCCTCATCTGTCATCTGTGTTTCATTTTATTTTCAATTTGATAAAAACTTTTTGATCAAAACATCATATCATAACATAGCAACAGATCTTTATTTGTAGTTATCATGATTTCGTACTAATTCAATTTTGATCTGTCTGAGAATGCTGTGAAGCAGCGAAACTATAGTCACAGAAACGTTGAAGAACATCCTAGAACATCCAGAATCCGAAGGGCCACTTGCTCCAGTTAGCTCACGCGCTGGCTACGTCCTTCTCCTACAAAAACGAAAACCAACAGTGAAGCCAGAGAAGTAGTCTCCAAGTCTGTATGTTGTGGAATTGTGTTTAGGCAAGTTAAATGCCTGCACATCCCGATTTTTGCAATCTGCATAAAGCCGTTGATCCCTTGTTGTATGCAATGTTGGGCACGTTAAAGATCGCTACGCTTCTAACATAAAGGGAGAGGTGCAGCAAAATTTTTAGGGTGCCGAGGTTAAACTAGTTACTTTCTGGCGTCAGTGATTGGCCATAGTCACAGAAATAGGACGACGTAAAATTAAAAAAATGCATATATTAAACAGATAATTGTAATAATCTAGATACAACTAATAAAAAATATAATATTATTTAATTGATATTCAATTTACATTTAATATACATTTGAATAAAACATTCAAACTTATTTTATCATAATACTATATGGACATACTGGTGTCCCGTTTGTTAAATTTTTCAAAATTCGTTAAAAAAATCAACATTGTGCCTACCAACACCTGAAGCAAATATGTTTTCAGAAAACTAAAGTGAATGTAATTTATGCCTAAAGCTGTTTAAAAGCTTTAAATAAGAAATAAAATAAATGTTTTGCTTTCTGCAAATTGCTATGAATTTAACATATTTGAACATAGATAAATTACATTTATATGTAATTTCTTTTTAATGAGGTAGGATAATTATAATTTAATTGTTCTTAATATGTAGTAGCTATTTACAATAATTCAAATATTACTTATTTATATACACTACTCACAATTCAAAGTTTCGCTCGCAAAACTTTTACCCTTTTTAGTGAATTTTCGTAGAAAAAATTTACTAATGGGGAGATCCCGACTTTTGAATTTTAAAATTTTTTTTGCAAATGAGCGTGAACTAGACCCCTAGAACCCATATCCGGGGTTAGTTTCAATTTTTATATCTTTAATATATATATATATATATATATATATATATATATATATATATATATATATATATATATATATATATATATATATATATATATATATATATATATATATATGTATGTATCACACCGATAACTCAAAAAATAATGGGCCGATTTTGATAAAATTTGGCACGTACCTTGCTTTTGTAAATGGCTCGGATAAGTTCGTCAGGAAAATCGGAGAAGGTTTCCCAAAAAAAAATTGTGTTTTCATTCGAAAAATTTTCTCAAAAAATAATAGGCTGATTTTGATAAAATTTGGCACGTGCCTTCCTTTTGTAAATGGCTTGAATAAGTTAGTTAATCAGGAAAATCGGACGAGGTTTTCCAGGAAAATGTTGAGTTTTCATTAGAACAAAATTTTTATCTCAAAAAATAATGGGCCGATTTTGATAAAATTTGGCATGTACCTTCCTTTTGTAAATGGCTTGGACAAGTTTGTTAATCAGGAAAATCGGACGAGGTTTTCCAAGAAAAATTTGAGTTTTCATTCTAAAAAAAAATTTATCTCAAAAAATAAAAAATCTATGATAACGAAATTTGGTAGGTAGGTTAACGATATAAAAGGTAAACTATATACCAAAATTTAGATTTCTATGTTACAAGAAAAAAAAGTTATAATAAAATATTTTGTGCCAGATAATTTCTATGAAAGTTCACTACCATAACGCACTTGTTGCGTCCAGACTTTTTTAAATCTCATGTAACATTCGATAGCCGCAATCAAATTAAACTCTGTTAAAATCCCTTAAAAGCACGATCCTTTAACTATTATGCCGTTGCTTTATACAATATCAGTTAATTCACATACATTATATACAGGGTGTCAAATAAAACATTGAAAATTTTCTATACCGTTAAGATGCTTCCGTTTGGAAAACAAATATTATTTCCTAAAATTTCAACTAAAAACGTAACGAAGTAGGACTCAAGCTACAGGGTGGTATTCAAGTTATCCATTTAGTCTTTTTAATTTCCAGGATGATTACAAAAAAGGGTTTTTCTGTTTTCGGGTATAGGTAACTTTTTTACTCGTCAACCGATTTTCGTAGTGGAGGGCTCATATTAAAACTAAAGCTTCAGGCAGGATCGCTTAGTTAACATAATTGACGCAGAATGAACGATCAATATACAGCATGGCATCAAAAGTGATCCAAATCGTAATCGCTTTAAAAATTTCGCTTCGGCAGCAAAAAGCAATTTGCTTATGAAAAAATCATTAACTATGGGCATTAACATATTTTCTCGTCTGCATAGGCCAAAAATTGCCGTTAAAAGAACCTAACTACAAACGGCTTGTTTCCAAAGGAGATTCATTTAAGCTCTCATCTGGAAATACTCGTAAAGGCAATGCTTTTCGTTAACTTAGTTACGAACATTATCATATGAGATCTTGAATGAATCTTCTTTGGAAACAAGCCGTTTTTGATTTAGTTCCTTTAATGCCAATTTTCGACCTATGCAGACGTGAAAAAAAATTTGTGCCCAGAATTAAAGGTTTTTTCATAAGCAAATTGATATCTAGTCAATTCTACTGACGAAACAAAATTTTTAAAACGATGACGATTTGGATCATTTTTGATGCCACGCTGTTGATTTTGTTAACTAAGCGATCCTGCCTGAAGCTTGGGTTTCAATAAAAGCCCTTCATTAAAAAAATCGGTTGACGAGTAAAAAGTTATACACGAAAACAGAAAAAAAAATATTTTTTTTGGTAATCATCCTGTAAATAAAAAGGATAAATGGAAAACTCAAACACCGACGCTTTTAGTGTATTTTTACTCTACAATATAAAGCATACATTCAACATAGAAACGCATACAGTCTGTGACAACTAAATGGAATAAATTCAGTATCTCAATTATTGCGCATATTTATAAAAAGTTCAAAACCACGTCAATTTCAGATTGAAAAAAAAAACATTCTGCAACGTTAAAACTTACAACCACCAAATTTTTAAATAGATAGTGGTGATATCTCATTTAAAAGATCTCTTCAATCTCAAATAAAAAGGCCGGACGCAGCATGTGCGTTATGGTAGTGAATTTTCATAAAACTCTTTTTAATAGCAAATATACCATTTTATAAAGAAAGCAGACATCGAATTCGGTTGTCAGTATAAACTTTATAATAGAAGGAATGTACCATATTTCATCTAAATAACTGTGTTTTTTGAAACAGTAGAGAAATTATCGGAAAAACATGTTCCAGAAAAAACTGGTCCGATTTTCCTAGCCAACGAACCTCTTAAAGTTATTTACACACCTACCAATATATAATCATTCACAAAGAGCTTTTCGACGAGACTTCCAAAAAAAATGTTGCATGAAAATTTGCAATGTTTTTACGAAAATCTGAAAACATTTTTTTACAGTAACTTATTAAACATTTATTATTAATTAGCAAAATTTAACAAAAGTCTTACGAGCAACGATTCGCTAGAAGAACACATAAAAAGTACCTACCTAATGTGTTGAAAATAAAATAATTTGTTTGCAAGAAGATCGATTAAAACATTATTTCCCACATATTTCGATTAAAAAATTTCCCATCAACAAAACTTCGTTGAATAATTTTTCACACCAAAATTCGCAACAAATGTATGTGTGTGTGTGTGTGTTTATTTCTTGAACGTCGGCCTATTTCCGCGACTATGGCCAATCATTGACACCAGGGAGCATTTCACCTCACTATCCTGGAAATTTTGCCGAACCCCTGCCTTTCTGTAGGGATGATAGGGATCTTTAACGTGCCCAACATCGCATGGACACGGTACCGGCGGCTTTACGCCCCCTCCGAAGGGCGGAACGTGCAGAGATTTAACTTGCTCAAATACAATGCGGAAACCTCGGTTGATGTTAATTGTACAGTATGTACTGAAAAAGTGAGAGGAGTACCCTGGGATCGAACCCAGTACCCTTCGGTTCAAGGGCAGACGTTCTTGCCTAGTAGATAACTGTACTGTCGATTCACATGCCTGGCAATGCTGTAGAAATTGAAACGCGTTGCAGAGAAGAAAACAAAGACTTTTGAAGTTACATAAAAAATATCTAAGTGTGTGTGAACACTGGGGAACGGTTTTACTAACTAAGGGTGACAACAGACGCTATTAAAGTTGAACCAAATATATTGAAAGTCCTTATCTCTTGATTAGTGATTTTTTGAACCAAAAGTCGCTAAAACAATTATTGTAATAACATAGTCTGATCAGATAGCATTAAAACTAAATCAGAGACAAAAAAACATTACAAAATCTGAAAACAAATTCAGTCATCATTGAGATTTGAACTCCCGTCGCTTCGCTGATAAACCGGTCCTTTCACCCCAAGACTACCGTAGCATTGAAAGTAAAGTATAATAAAAGGTAGATAACCCTTAATGGTTTTCATGTATTTATTTGTAATAGGTCTATTTTAAATGCATTTTTGCAAATATTTTTTCTTTAAGTATTTTTCCTTTCAGCTTAGAGATCTAAGTTATGGCACATAGTTTATCTTTTACAATGTAAACCTGATTAGCAAATTTGGTTGCCACAGCTTTGTTATTTTTCCGAAAGAAAACTCAAAATTTTCCCGGAAAGCCTGGTCTGATTTACTTGGATAACGAACTTGTCCAAGCCACTTACAAAAGGAAGGTGCCTGCCGGGGGCCTAATGCACGCTCATTTGAAGAAATTTTATGATAAAATAGTGCGAACATTTACAGTGGATATTCACAGTTATACTTGGTTTTATGTGCCTTGAAGCTCTAGTCTATTGACTGTCCTACGTCAAATTTCGTCTATAACCGCGAAAGACAAGTTTAATCGTGATGTGGTAGCGGTCAAAAAGTGACCCAGTGCAGAGTATTTTGACCACCAGCAAATCCAGGTAAAAATGTGAACTGGAGTTTTAGACTAAAAGTCAGATGGACGCGCCAACACGCACGCTTTGGGCTAAAAACACGGAAAACTCAGCTGATTAAAATATTATTAATTTTTTGTATAATAAAATATATTAGTATATAGATATATATATATATATATATATATATATAAAACAAAACATAACGCTACTAACGTCTATTGTTATTTTGTTACATTTAGAGTTAGCTCATAATCTTGTTAATGATCATAAACTGGTACCTGAGTGATCCAGTGATTTTAACTCCCAATTCTGGAAATTTTTGTTTTACTATTGAGTAATTATTATTCACATATAATCAACTTAATTTTTTTAGATTATATAATCGTGAACCGAGTTTGACAAGTCACATGTATATATATATATATATATATATATATATATATATATATATATATATATATATATATATATATATATATATATATACATTATTTATAATAAAATAGAGAAGAGACACAGTTTTTCCGTTATCGTTACGTCTATCCAAACTCATATATGCTCTCCATAAGACACTTCACTGAAAGCACTAGCAATATCTCATGTCTTCAGTTTTTTAACTTGATTTGATAAAAAAAAACTTAAAACTATAATCACTTTTTCACACTTTATCCTTATCACCTTTGCCACGATTTAAATAGTAAGCAATTCCTGCAACGGTTAGTAAAATCATTAAAACCATTGCCATGACAACCCAATCACAATAATTGCATGATAGTTTATTTGAGACTCTTAGACCAGAGTCACTTTCCTCTAAATCTACATCAGGATAACTATGAAATCGTACACAATGTGATTTTACAGAAATTCTTGGAGACACGACTTCAACTTCCCTGTTTCCCTCCAGCAGAAGATTCGTGACATCGCGCTGCTCATAATCAGATACTTCAACCTCTATAGCATTTGAGACATATTTTGTGCGACTAGGCATTTGAACTATTTCGATAAAATCACTTTTTGAAGTATCAGTTTGCACCAACAGAGTGTCGCTGCTTTTATTTTCTGCCGAGGCATTATCGTCTATTTTAAGGTCCTCAGACGCATTGCTTTCTATCTCGTCAATTAGAAAATCTAACTCCTCTTCTAGATCACTGGTGCTTATTGACACAAAATCATCACAATCTCTTTCAGAACACACTATTTCGGCCATTTTTGAGTTTTATAAGTTAACTAATATTTAGAAAGTTTTGTTTGCAAGCAATCGACTCAACTGACTTTATTATAATGGTTCACTTAAAGCTATTTTATGTTATCAGTTGCTGTCGAGCATATTTCCGAAAACTAAGTGATCAGTACGTGATAAAAGCAGTTTACTTCCAGATACACTTACCAACAAAAGTAATGTATTTGGCTATTATTTTGCTATTATGATCGTGCGTAAACTAATATTAACTTTCTAATTCATTATGCAAAATTCATGACCCGTCAAGTGTTTTATGATAGTAACTTTTTATAACAATTTAGGAGAGCATTGTATATACAGGTGATCCACATCAAATGTTACCCTCTTTTTATCGAATTTTTATTTAAAAAAATCGATGGTGAGAATTTACTTTGTTTTTAAATGAGCTCGAATTTGTACCCCTAGAACCCGAAACCAAGGTCCGTTTGAATCTTTGTATGCTTATATATATATATATATATATATATATATATATATATATATATATATATATATATATATATATATATATATATACTCAGGGGAAAGTAACGGTCGTCACTTCTAGTTCCAAAAACTCAGAATCTCATTTCAGGGCATTCGACCGAAAAAAAGCAAAAAGAAAGTTCTTGGTTATCCCATGTTTTATATATTTCGCGTCAACAAAAGCCTACAAGGAAAACAACTAAACAATATTGTTCCTAAACGTCAAAATGTTCAGTGTTGACATCTTTGGGTGAGTTGAATAAAAAGGCTTTTTCTTTCCAAACAACAGTTTTCGTTTAGATCCACTAACACCGTAAAAAGCTTGTTTATCCATAATAAAGACAGTGTTCCACTTTAGAAGAGGTTCGGTGTGTATTGTTTACAATGTGGCCAACCCGATTGCAACACAGTCTACGTCGGCAGAACGGGGAGAGCATTGAATCTGAGGATTGCTGAATACCTTAGGAGCAGAAGTCACCCCAACAACAACACTTCACCTTTTGGTTGTCACTTGAGGGAGTCAGACCACGCTTTCAACAAAGAAAACGACGCAAGAATACTGTATCCTTCGAATTTTGGTATAGAACAGTTGTTTGTTGAAGAAATGGAGATTTATAAACACATCAATTGTTCCAACAGAAATGTACTAAATATTTCCAATACATCCATTACGAATTTCTCGACTTTATACAGTCAACTAATAGATTACCAACCCATACTTCATTTGAATAGACCATAATAGCAATACTTAAGTCAATGAGATGGTCTGCTCTGTGGTTTCCAGACCTGTCATTTAGTTTATTTCTATGCATTTTCGGGCCGACATGCCACTCCTGTCATATGTCAGTTGTCATTTTCGTTTCGTTTTCGCGGCCGATCCTGCGTCTTATTGTTTGGTCTGCTCGTTTGCGTTTTTCACTAAAGACGTCTTTCAAGCTTAATTTTGCACGTTAAAACAAAAATTCGTTTTTATTTTCAATAAAAGTTGTTTCTGTTCGTGTAACTAACACATCTGACGCTAGTGGATCCATCCTACAGTAACAGATGAAACGTGTTCCTTGGACATTCAGCTGTATGGTGTTTTAGGGTTGTTTAACAATGGACAAGTAAGTAGATGCGCCATTTTGGTGTTTTCAATTTTCATAAAAAATTAAAAATCCATTCCCAGTCACTTTCATTCAGATAATACGTTGTAATATTATCTGAAAGTTTCTTCTCAGCTGTATGGCTTACTAAATGTTTGTGCTGTGTGCTGCTACTTAAATTTTCATCTTCAGATTAACTTAAGAGCCTTCTAGAGGGTAGCTTTTTAAAAGTTTTTAGATTTATTGTGAGGTTTTAAATCTGACTACAAATTAATGTTTTGTTACTGTTCAATTTCTCTTGTATTTGGTGTTGTTGCATGTTATGGTCTGTATTGTTAACTTGTAATCTTTGGTAGTTGTGTAGTTAGATAGCTTTTAAAATTTTGACTTAATGTTGAGGTCAGTTATTTGTACCTCCTTTATATCTTTTATATTTTGTGCTGTACCCTCACAGAAATAGCCTACCGGAAAACTCAGTTTTTCTGACAAGCCTTTTGCAAATTCTAGATTCCCCTGAGGATGAAGTAACAGGTTGAAACAAGTCGGGACAAGAAATAAACATTTCTTTAGAAAGAAAAAGCCTTTTTAGTCAACTCACCCAAAGAACAACTTAATAGCATTAAGATACAAGACATTACATTATCTTACCGATATCTATACTAAAGCTAAACTCGAGAAGCATTAGAAGAAATCACACACACAGTTGTGTAGTTAGATAGCTTTTAAAATTTTGACTTAATGTTGAGATCAGTTATTTGTACCTCCTTTATATCTTTTATATTTTGTGCTGTACCCTCACAGAAATAGCCTACCGGAAAACTCAGTTTTTCTGACAAGCCTTTGGCAAATTCTAGATTCCCCTGAGGATGAAGTAACAGGTTGAAACGAGTCGGGACAAGAAATAAACATTTCTTTAGAAAGAAAAAGCCTTTTTAGTCAACTCACCCAAAGAACAACTTAATAACATTAAGATACAAGACATTACATTATCTTACCGATATCTGAACTAAAGCTAAACTCGAGAAGCATTAGAAGAAATCACACCAAATGAGCCTCTCTGTAAGCGGGCCCGAAGACATTGCACATTGGACATTCACACACAAACATACACAAACAGCAGCCTCCAATTGGCGTATTTACACAGTAATTTGTTTGAAAACATCGTTCGATTACTTCAAAGGGTTGATGCAATCATCATTTTTCAGGTGTCTATCCTATCATTGAATATTTTTTTTAACATGAGTGACAGCTAACACTTGTTTTATCTCAGAAACTATAGAGCAAAAATAGAGTAACAGCCGACTGTTGGTCATAAGTACAGAATATATGGAAAATATGGGAGCCCAGAGGTGATCTCCCATTGACCCAGTTAGGCACAGTAAGACTATCTGAACATTTGGAAGTCCTTGGAGATGAAGTATTTTTTGGCAGATTTTCTTGTTATATCCGTCCAAACTGCCAATTAGATAGATACGTTTAAAAATGGCACAAGAGTGTCACTTCATATTATCAGCAATAACTTTATATCCTAAAGGGACTTTTCATACAGTATTTTTATATATTGAAGGTTGAGGAATGAGAAGCCAGACTGGCTTGTACAGCCAACGAAGAGGTTAGATGCTTAGAAGCTTTTCAAAAACAAATTAAACATAATTCGAGGGTGGAATGAAAAGTTCGAAGCCTATCCTAGAGAACGCAATACTATTTCGTTAATTAACTTTTTATTTGTATACGTAATCCCCTTAAGCCAGATGCATTTTTAATGAGTGTTTGTAGAAAAAATTATTAATAAGGAGATCCCGAATTTTGAATTTAGTCAAATGAGCACGAACTACGGCCCCTAGAATCCAATTTGGCAGGTTGCCGTCTTTTGTAAGTGACTTGCATAAGTTTTGTTATAAGATCGAAACAAATTTTCAGCGAACATTTTAGGTTTCTTTCTAAAAATTTTCCTATCTTCAAAAATAACAAAAGTGTGACAACCAAACGCGGTGTGCAACTTTCCTCTTTTAAAATGTGCGAATGGTAACCATACCGTAGCTAGTGCAATCTGACGTCACACACACAACTTTTCTCTTTAAAACGTATCATATGTACCAACAGTCAGATCTCTTAGTTACAAATAAAGTTAAATAAAAAAATTATACGTATTTAAAGCAAACAAAATTGAGTGCCACTAGATGGCACAAAATATGACTTAAATATTTTAGGTGGTTAACAAAATGTATTAAATATTACAGACAAAAATTGAGTTTTCTTGGCGCAAAAAAGTCAATAAATACCAGAAAAATTACTTTGAACATTTTATAGTTTTTATTCTTAAAACATGAAAGCCTCGATTTCAAACGTCTCAATTGGCGATTTTGAGACAATCACCCTGAAACGAATACGTGTTATGTAGAAGAAAGATCTTAAGAGTTTTCGAAACCGTAAGTCTTAGCTTCAACCATCATTGCCCTTCATTTTACCCAAATATTTTTAGATAACTCATTCCAAATAGACACCTTATCTGATGCTTTGGCGGTAGTTTAAGTTATAGAGCTTGTGTTTTAATAGTCTATAATTTTTAGCGAATTTTCGTATAAACATTTGTACGATAAGACCGCACTTTTGAATTTTGAAACGATGTCTTCAAATGAGCCCAAACAAGGCCCACCATAACCCATATCCCGATTCCGTTACAGTTGCTATATTTTTAGATATATACAGGCTGGCGCATTGCAACGGGAAATCCTAATATATCCGTTACTATGCAAGGGATGAGAAAAAATTAAAGTGGTTAATTATAGGATCTTGAGTTGCATATTATAAAATTATTTTGATAACCACATGGTCGCCGATAAGTTGTTGGTGATAAACATTTTCACCTTTTAAATAGAACACTTCTTATATGAACGCATTTTTACATTTTGCATCGAATTACAATCATGTTTGTAAGGGAAAATTTTGATATCGTTCTGCGACTAAGGCCAATCACCGACGCCAGGAAGCAGTTTCTCCTCGTTATCCTGAAAATTTTACCGAGCCCCTGACTTTCTGTAAGGAGGGTATGGATCTTTAACCTGCCCAACATCTCAAGGACACAGGACCGACGGCTTTAAGCCCCGTCCGAAAGGCGGAACCTGCGGACATTCAACTTGCTCAAATACAATGCCGCAACCTCGGTTGATGTTAATGTTACAGTATGTACTGAAAATTAAAAGGAGAACCCTGGGATCGAATCCGGTACCCTTCGGTGCAGAGGTACACGTTCTTACCACTGAACCACCGGGGCTCTGAGTTATTTCAATTGATTTCACGTTTTTACGCATTCAGGGAGGTTGTTATTTATATTACTCGTTGAAACACTCGAGATGTCATGTACAGGGCGCTCAAAATTAGTGGCTGAATTTGAAAAAACTCAAACTGCCGTAACTCGTTTTTTTGTAATGAAACAGTCTGTATTTTATGCTTGATGAGTGAAAGGCATGTATATATGTGTATATATATATATATATATATATATATATATATATATATATATATATATATATATATATATGTATGTATGTATGTATCACACCGATAACTCAAAAAATAATTGGCCCATTTTGATAAAATTTCGCAGGTACCTTCCTTTTGTAAGTTTCACCAATAAGTGCGTTAGCCGGAAAAATTTGACTAGATTTTCCGGGAAAATTTTGGGTTTTGTTTCGGAAGAAAAGCTTATCTAAGAAAATAACAATGCTATGGTAACCAAATGTAGTAGGTAGGTTTACGTTATAAAATGTAAACCATATACCAAAATTTAGATCTCTATCTTACAAGAAAAAAAGTTATAAGCATTTAATTTAAAAACATGTTTGGTGTCGCAGCATTTCTATGAAAATTCACTACCATAACACACTTGCTGCGTCCAGACTTGTTTTGTTCAATGTGAATAATCAGGTCCCTTAACTCAGAATATCTTTTCTTTTGTCAATGGAATTAAATAAAACATTTGCTCATACCATTTTTTAAATTTTGGGCTCTCCTTTGAGAAGAAAAGGTGACTGTCTAAAAGTCAAGTTCTATGAACGTAGGAAACTAAAATTTGGCATTGCAGTCTCTTAAAAGCAAGCATGTGTTATATATTTCATTAAATATAATTATGTTTTCCAGAAGAAAATTGATGTTTTCTACGGAGAAAGTGATCCGATCCGGCTGCTCTTTAAAAAGATAAGGTACCTGCCAAATTGTAAACATGGTAAGTATTTTCACTTGTTAATCGATTGGATGATTTCGTTTTAGCAAATCCAATCGATGAGTGAAACTGGAATCTGTGATGGAGTACAATTTGGAGGACTCAATTCATCACAGTACAGTTTTAGTCATTAGACGAATGAATAAACTCTTATTCATGCACCGATTTGGAAATATTAAGTCGAGGTACTGCCGTAGATTGATTTTGTAATATATTGATGCTCCAACCGGCTGGAAATATATCACATTCACTGAAACTTGTGGGTTTGCTCGATCAGGGTATTAATTTGCCAAAGTTGGTACGACATTGTTTTGGAGCAGTTCTAAACAATTATCTCCCTTCAAATTACTATCAATGTAAAAGCGACCAGTGACATGGTTTCCAATTATTCCTGGCCAAACATTAACCTTCTCAGGGTATTGCGTATGTTACTCTCTCATTCAGTGTACATTTTCTTTAGACCAGTAGTAACAATTTTGACAATTAGCATGGCCGTGAAGTGTAGAGGTGAATTGATCCGAAAACAAAACACGTTCTAGTTGGATAACGTCGTTATCTAACATTTCCATCATTTCTTCCCAAAAAGACTTGAATTATATTAAAATCGTCTTCCATCAACTCCCGAGTTTGTGTTAATGTATAAGGATTTTATTAATTTCTCTAGTAGTCGAATAATCGATGAATCTCTGACTTCTTATGTTATGGCTGCTTGCCGTAGTATGTGGGTTTTTCTCAAACACAAGCATTACATAATATAATTTGGTATCATTACTTAGTACATTAGAAAATTTGTATGTACCTGCCTTACATGTCCAAGCTCACGAATTTGCCTTCCATTTTACTAATTTTCGCTTAAAATATAGGCCGTAAATCGGAAAATCTTACTTGAAATGGGCGAGCAACTTCGATCTATTCGTGTTTTATCTCCATAACTAAGCATCTGTAGAATATTGATTTTACGCAGTTCTGTTAAATAAACCATATTCCTGAATTGCAGTTGACAACTGATACCTACTGTGGTGCAGTTATGGTCACACAAAAAGTTTCTAGGGCGTCTTAAACAAAACTAACATTGCCAACTATGAAGAACGTTGATAACTTTTCTTGTCTGCTTTTTAATTAATACCGCCCAAAGAGGACACTGAAATTGTTTTTGCTGTGTTTCTCGTTATCAAGGATGAAACGCAAGATGAATGGGTCACCAACAAACAGCCATTATGATACAAAGTAGCAGTCCCAGTATGCAGATACTCAAGCAGGATCAGAAGGCACCTTGGAAAACTGCGCAGCAAAGTGTGGGAAGCTGTGTCGACGTAATAGAAGTCACCTCTAAGAACAATAGTGCTACTCACTAAGTGACATATTACAAATAGACGACTCGTCTTCAGCGATAAGTTCATTCTTGTTTCTAGTGTAAAACCCTGCACATCGTGTGCTAACATTACTATATCAGACTTATGCTGATGATTGTATTTGTCATTATTTTATATATGTTTTAATTATCTTATGTAATAATTTGTGTAGCCAATCATAAATTGTTTTAAAAATTCAAACGTCTTAACCGTAAGGTTAGTCGCGATTAGTTATTAATTTTCAAGTGTGTTGTAGAACACTAGTAGTTCGTCAATCCGATGAATTTTTGTTGTTGTTAATTTTTGCAATAAATTTTAAAACCATTGCATTTTTGAATACAGACTGAAGAGATTCTTCAACTAAAGTATCGCAAGCCCTTAGTTCCTGTTTAAAATTTTTAGGGTTGCACCTGTCACTCGAATTGGGTTGAATTTAGGGGTGAAAATTTCGCGTTGCAGGATGTCACTTTTTAATCTAAAATTGAGGTTTTCTGTATTATTTATGAATATGTAAAATAAGTGAGATACAGAGTTTACTCCATTTAACTGTTCCACACTGTATGTTGTGTCTTAACTTGTATTGGTAAGTGTATTTAGGATCTGCATTCCAGTTAGCTCACTATCATTAGAGTCAATGATAACAATGCGCTTGGAGCGATTCATAAAATTCTGAAATGTCATTATTATACTTCTTTTCACAGTTTCGATTTTTATGTGATTTTGAAGGTTAACAATATAGATAACAATTTTAATCGGTGTTAAATTAGGCGTTTCTCATAGCTATTCTAGAGTACATAATCGATTATATTTGTGGTAAATCAATAAATAAATACCTAAATTAAAATGTACTATACGTTGATATACATATAGCCCAAACTACTGGGCCTAGAGACTTAAAACTTTGCAACGAGGTAGCTGTTATAACGTAGGCGAGCGATTAACAGTTAAACACACTGTAGTAAATAAAGGCTACGCCGCTCATTACCCAGTAGAATTTTTGAACGCTCTAAACCCACCTGGTCTTTCATTCCATCGGCTACCTTTAGGTGCGGACACACCCGTAATGTTGCTTAGAAATTTAAAACCACTCACACTTTGTAATGGGGCTAGGCTACAAATTAAAGGTTTTCATCGTAATGTAGCGGAGGCAAATATTACAGACGGGTCTGCTCAATTGTATTTATTCCGCGTGCCCCATTGATTCCAAATGATCTCCCTTTTGAATTCAAGAGACTGCAGATTCCCCTGCAAATATGCTTCGCTATGACAATTAATAAGTCACAGGGGCAAACTTCAAAATTCGCGGGAGTTGACAAAAGACAGGACCGTTTCTCCCATGGCCAATTTTACGTAGCGTGTTCGCGTGTGAGCTCACCCCATAGCCTATTTGTGCTGTCACCATCCTTTAAAATAGTAAAGAACGTCATATATAAAGAAATTTTATAAAAAAAGTGTTTTCTATTTTTTTTCACCTCTAATTACTGACTTGAAATTTTGAGTTTTTGTTCTGTAATATTAACCGTGGTATTAGGTTTAATTTGTATGTTTTCAGTTTGTAAGGTATTTATGATTTGTGACTATGCTAGGCCTATACTTTGGCCTACTAGGCCTATAATTTTGGAACGTGGTAGTGGACTTAGGACTAGGCTCACAAAACGCTTCTACACAATCCCAGTCAAGAAAACCGTCAAGCATTTAACGACGCAACAAACCGCTATGTCCGTATTCTTTCTGAGGCAAAAAACTCGTTTGGTAACCATATCAAAAACAAAGTCCTCTCAAGATCCAACGGCAGCAAACCCTTCTGGAGTCTTGCAAAATCTATTGGGAATAATTTCTGCAAGAGCACGTTCCCACCTCTTGTTTCAGGGGATGAAATTGTTGCTATCGCCATGGACAAAGCTGATCTTTTTGCCTTGTTGTTCTCCGACAATTCTACTCTCAACCCACCTCCAAATGTTCAACCACCAACAGTTCCCAATGTCGCGCATAAAATGACGGATATCATTTTCAAAACTAAGAAGGTACGAAAGATGCTCTCTTCTCTTAATACCAGAAAAGCCTCTGGCCTTGACGAGAAAGAAATTCGCACCAGAACTTGCTCCTGTCCTGACTCGTCTGTTTCAGACATCTTACAATATAGGCATATTCTCTAGTAACTAGAAAACTGCGCGAGTACAACCCATCCCCAAGAAAGGATTCAAAGCGCTTCCTAGCAACTACAAGCCTATTGATCTCCTTTCAGTCGTGTCTAAAGTGATGGAAAAGTATATAAACACCGAATTATAAA
Source organism: Tillus elongatus (assembly GCA_964006375.1). Classification (NCBI taxonomy): domain Eukaryota; kingdom Metazoa; phylum Arthropoda; class Insecta; order Coleoptera; family Cleridae; genus Tillus; species Tillus elongatus. The sequence goes on along the minus strand of OZ023269.1, from coordinate 90,890,227 downwards.
AATTTCTTGAAAAACACAGTCTAGTCCACGACAGGCATGGGTATGGGTATGGATTCCGTCAGCGCAGATCAACTGCCGACCTCCTTTCCTTTGTCACCCATTCTTGAAACAAGTCTATGGAACTACTATATATATATATATATATATATATATATATATATATATATATATATATATATATATATATATATTTGTGTGTGTGTGTGTGTCTGTGTGTAAAATATAAAAGTTGGAACTGACCCCGGATATGGGTTCTAAGACTCATAGTGCGCGCTCATTTGAAATTCATCTTTCAAAATTCGATTCTGCATTAGCGAATTTTTTTAAGGAAAATCCCCAAAAAATTATGGCTATTTAATAACACACTCTATAACTTAAACTACCGCCAAAACACCAGAGAAAGCGTCTATTTGAAGTAAATTTTCTACGAATAATTTAGTAAAGCGAAGGACAATGAAGGTTCAAACAGAAGCTTAAGTCTTTGTAGGATACATTTCTTACGACATTTCTTTTACATATACCTTATTCGTTTTAGAATATTTATTTAAAAATTGTCCATTTTGACGTTCAAATAACGACTTTGACGTTTTAAGAAGAAAAACTATACCATTTTCAAAGTAATTTTTCTGGTACGTCTTGACCTTGTGCGCCAAGAAAGCTTAATCTGTGTCTGCAATATTGATTACGCTTTATTAACCATACAAAAGATTTTGGTTTTGGACCATTTTCTGATTACCAATGTCAAAGAATTTTTTTCAAGCCTAATATATTAATCTTATTTTAAATTATAGATATACATTTTGGCACATAGTGTACGTTTTAGAATTTATAATTGCGTACCAAATTTTGTTGTCATAGCTTTGTTATTTTGGTAGATACAAAAATTTTTCGAAACCTAAAGTTTTCCCGGAAAAACTCATCTAATTTTTTTGGCTAGTGAAAAGTGAAACTGGCCCCGTATATATGTTCTAGTGGGCCTAGTTCCTGCCCATTTAAAGAAATTTTCTCAAAATTCAAGCCATATGTGAGCAAGTTTTCTTTTTAAAACCTTTATATCGGTTCGAAAAATATGAGCTGGTGCCCCGTCATGCATGTGGTACATTCTTCTAATAACTTCTAGTGGTACGTCTTTTAACACAGTGCTTAATGCATCCCTCAAAACATTTTAATAGAGTTTACCTGTCAATCAAATTGGTCTTCGAAAAGGTTCAACTAAGAAGTTATCAATTGAGGCGATTCTTTTAGAAAAACATATGTCCAAAATTTACGAAAATACGATTTTGGCGCCATTATGTAACAGACACTAAACTCTATCACCCCAAGGATTCTTGTTTTCCAAAAACATAACATGTCTCCAGATATTTACAACTAAAATAGCAGTATTTCTGTAAAGACGACATATGTTTTATTAGTTTATTTTCAAAACTGCGCTAGTCCGTGTGAACTAGTGTTGTTTTAAAAAAACTAGGCAGGCACATACTTGGCAAATTAATTTAGTAGTCTTATTACGGGTCGGTTTTTTTTAGTTTCGTGTTGTATTTTAAGTAGTTTGTTTAGTTTTGCACTAACTTTTATACATATAAATATAGCGAATGAAGTAGCAAGTGGTAGTGGAGCACAGTACGCGTCTGAGCAAAAATGAAAGAAAACACCAAAATCCAGTATAATAAAAATGGCCAAAGTAAAACGCGATGAGCATATTAATCATAAAGGAAAACGAAATTAAGAACGCGCTATTGGAAGAAACTGCAGGTAAATAATAGATTTTACGTACATATCGAATATTTTTCTTGCAGAATTGTTTTTCTGTAGATGTAACCGGTTAAAGTGCGATGAAAATATTATTAGGGCAGCAAAAGTGATTTTATTTCAACAGTATAATATGAACAAAAAAAATAACAAGGGTCTCATTTGTCTGGCCTAATAACTATATAAAAAAATTAATAGACGCTGTCCGAGAAATAGAAATGTGGGTACTGAAAAACCACATTCTGCAAGATATGCATTTAAAGTAAGAAATGAAGGCAAGGAAGTACAGGTCTGTAAAGAAGAGTTTTTGGGCATTCATGGTATAACCGTAGCCAGACTTAGACGCATCCAAAACCACTTGGTAACACGAGGTATGTCGCCAAGGCATTTAAGAGGAAAAGACAAGCAAAGGTCAACTGATTATCCAGGCACCTTAATTTATTTAATTAAGGATCATATTAAGTATTTTAAACCAAGGCAATACCATTACTCACGACGCAAAAACCCTCTTCGTTTTTACCTTCCGGAAGATTTAACCTAAAGGGACATGCACTCCATGTTCCGATCTGGATACCTGATCAATATTTGTTATAAAATCTCCTAGAAAATATTCACAACAAACTTTAATGTGAAGCTTGGATTACCACGATCCGATACATGTCCAAATAACGATGGAAAAAGAGCTTTATTTAAGAAAGGCTAACGCATTTTTTACAATGAAAAAACGATACAAAACACAAGCTAAGGCTGAAGAAATCGGTTATATTAGCTTTTATTTCATGCAGAATTTACCTCTTTCCCATATTCCATCAAACCCAGTTTTTTATTCACCTCAGTTATGGTACCACGTATTTGGTATACACAATCTTGATACAGATGAGGCATTTATTTACACCTATTCTAAAGGCCAAGCGAAACAAGATTCCAACGAGGTGTATTCCATGTTGCTACATTTTTTAACAATAATACCCTTACGAAAAAGAATCTTGTACTATTAATTAATATTAAGTGATGATGGATGTCCCGGGCAAAACAAGAATTATGTTATGTTGCATTTTTCATTTATTTTTGTTCATGTACTTAAAATTTTTGACAAAATTACGTACCTGTTTCCTGTTCGGGGCCATTCCTATCTCCCAAACAATCAGGACATCGCACTGGTCGAAAAAAAAGAAACTCCATTTAAAGAGTGGAGACGCCTGAAAAGTGGGATAAAGTGATATTGTCAGCACGAAGTAAACCCTCGAAACTTTCCTTAGCCAAATTGACCCCTCAAAGTTTTTTGACATAAAGTTAGCCAACAATCAATTTTTTCTGGAAACAGCTAAACCGCCAAGTTCTCTAAAACAAATTCGCATGTTCGAAATTACTGCACAGACTGCTGTAGTGGTGTTAAGGAACACCTGTAATGTCCATGGAGATCCTCTATTATCAGAAGCAAAATAGCAATAACTGGTTTAATAAAACCCACAGCAGGTTATTTGCAAGCTGTGTCAATATCATCAGCCAAACTAAAAATCTAAAGGATCTCTTACCGTATTTAAGAAATGCAAAAAATAGAAGATTTTATTACGGCATTTTTTCACAACAAAATCTGCAGAGCAATGACGCCTTAAGGATCAATGCAGAAGACAACAGTAGTGGTTGCGATGAATCCTAATTAATGTTTGTAACTTAAAATTTAATAAAAGCTAAATTTATAATATTACTTTTCTTTTTTTTTTTCTTTTAAAAACAACATACTAGCCAGAAAATCTTTATTAAAGTTATATTCATCACTCTATGATTTAAAGGTTTTTAAAAAATGATAATAGATAAACTCGATAGTACGTTTTCTCATCTCCTGAAAAATTAACATTTTGGACATATGTTGTTTCTAAAATAAACTTCTCAATTGTACCTACCCACACAGTGATAAAAAACCGATACTGAAAAGCACTTAAACACAAAAAAATTTAGCATTTGCTTCATATATATGAAAATTTATTTACGCAAGTTTGTACGGACTTATAATTATCTCCATGCTATGAACACATGAGCAAAGCCATAACTTACAGCTTTGTATAGACGTTATTAATAACTTTTCCTGTGTAGAAATTTATTTGCTTTTACTATTATCTGCCTTTCAGCAATGCTAAAGTTCACACACATATACAGAGTGGATTATACTTAGTTATACACAGATTATTTTAATCTACTTAATTAAAGGTCTATAATTATTTATTTTTTTTCCTTTTTTACCAGTGTGTGTCCAAATTTCTTTTAGTTGGGTTAATCATTTCTAGGTAATTGCTTAAAAATGTACGGCTGAACTCCAAACGTAGAGAAATCGTAGATATTAAGGGTTATAATCTGCTAATTAATATGTTACCAATATTTAAATGCTTACCTAAATATAAACCTTTTTAATTTTTCTAAATACGGCACATTTATTTCAAGATACGGAATTACAAATTCCTAATATTTTTGGTAATTAAAACAGTATTATCAGAAATGTATTATATATACCTATTTTGAAATGAAAGTTAATGTCAAGGTAGCAATTTATTTAATGAGGTAGGAAGTGGTCTCATCCAAAATATAATATGACAGAAATTGCGAGTTAAATGAGATTCATGTATTATTAGGTTTTGTGGGGTTTTTTAATTGACTTATTTCTGCCACTATGGTCAATCGCCAACGCCAGATTGCAATTTCACCTCACTAATCTAACAAATCTTGCCAAACCTGGTTTTGTAAGCAGGTTAGGATTATTTTGCGTGCCGAAAGTCGCACCCTACATGAAATATTCTCTGCTTATAATAAACTGGGGTTTATTATAAGCAGGGGTTTATTATTAAATGAGTAACCAGACTTTGGTAGAAAGATTATTTTCTCAGATAAAGCTACTTTTACAGGGCATGGATTTGTTGATAAACAAAATTATCTTTACTGGTCTCAGTAAAACCCACATTGTATGCTGAAGACTCAAACCCAGCGACTACAAAAAATGTATGTATGGGCCGGTATACCAGACAGCAGTATTATTGGTCCGTTCTTCATTGAGAAAATTTTAACATTTGAAAAATATTTTAAGTATACGGGGTGTTACAAAACAGGTGGTGCCAAACTTGAGGAGGTTGAGGGACATTGCGATGAAATGTTTTTGCTTATGAACCCCTAGTCAAAAATAGGCCGTCTCGGCTCGGGGGCATTTCTTGTTCAGAAAACTTCATTATTTGACTCAATTGAAAAGTGAAAACATGATTAGAAACAAAACAAACACGTTTTTGTTTTATGACAAGTGTTCATCAACTGCAGTTCCTATGCATGATGTTTTAATTATAATCTTCATTCCATCCATTTTTACAGTGTAAGGCCCAAATAAGCTGGTAACTTGTGCTTGCGCATCGCTTACAATTCAATCAAGTTGATCTGAATACTTGAAAATGTTTAAATGATTTGTCACTGGAAAACTTCAAATTTTAACAGCCAAAGCACGTTTGTTCGTACCTTCCCTGTTCTCCAGTTTAATTTAATTTTAGTCGTAACTAAATGTTTCACATTTATCTGAATTAGACTTGCTTTTGCGTAGTAAAAATCGTTGAATTTACATTTGAAGGGTATGCAGACAGGCCTCTTATTTATGGCGAAGCGAGACACAATGCTAGAGAAGCCGTGCGTCTTTATGCTGAGCGTTTCTTAAATCGTCGACATCCTTTCCGAAAAACATTTTCGGCATTCCATCGTCGTTTAAGAGAAAAATGCAACTTTAAACCAAATGAAGGAAGCGGACGTCCACGAACTGCACGGACAGTGGCCTTTGAGGAAGAAGTTCTGCAGCGAATTAATGAACAACTTACCACCACCACGCGTGCAGTAGCGCATCAAATGACCAGCTGCCCATCAAACTGTGTGGCGGGTACTTGAAGGGCAGCTATTTCACCCTTAAAAATCCCAAAAAGTGCAAGCATTTGGCCCGCAAGATTATGAGCCCCGAGTACAATTTTGTCGATGGCTTTTTCAAAGCATTACAAGCCAACCGGTTTTGCTTCAATTATCTTATTTACCGAGAGATTTGTTTTAACAAGGAAGGGTACTTTAATACCCACAACAGCCACGTATGGGACGATCACAGTCCTCACGCCGCATGGATCAGAGCACATCAGAACCAATTTGCTATTAACATATCGGACGGTATTGTTGGCGACTTTTTAATTAGTTTATTCCTGATTCCAGCTCAGCTGACTGGTAACATCTAACTAAAATTTGTGCAGGACGTACTTCCTGGGCTATTAGACAATGCAAACGTTCCGATTGGTATACGGGAGAGAATGTAGTTTCAGCAAGATGGTGCACCTGCACATTTTACCAACAATGCGCAGAATCACCTGAAACAACAATTTCTTGGGCGATGGATTGGAAAAGGAAGACCTATTAGGTGGCCAGCGCGCAATCCTGATCTAGACCTGTTTGATTTTTTCCTGTGAGGGGTTACATCAATTCGTTCGTTTATAAAGCTTTTGTAGCCACCCAAAAGGAACTGTTGAGGAGAGTGATGGCAGCCTGTCTTTTGGTCTAGCAAGATCCGCAAAAATTACAACGGGTGCGCGAATCCATGTTTCGACGGACCACTGTGTGTCACCAGGTTGGAAGTCGCCATTTTAAATCATTATTATAACTTTTAGCGTTATCTTTAATAAAAAAAGAAGTGGATATCGATATCTTTAATATCGATGAGATAACATTACGTTTCTGAACAAAATACACTCCAGAGCCAAAAAGGCTCGTTTTTGACTAGTTTAGTTTATGACTGATTTACACTATTTTATAGAATATATATGTATAACTGCTGCAGTTTCACTCAAGTACTCAGCTTTGTCAAATACAGAATTCTATATTTGACAAAGCCGAGTACTTTAGCGAAACTTCAGCAGTTATACATATACATTCTATAAAATAGTGTAAATCAATTTGTTCATTTACCTAAGTTAGTGTAACCTAAGATACGTACTTATTTTTTTTTGCTTTCTTTTTATTTTTTTTCCCAGTTAGAATTATGTTTAACCACATCAGTGGGGTGTAAAGTTAGTTCGCCTCCCCGTGGTGCACCCTGGATAGCGTCTACTATTAGACGTGAACTAAATGAACTAACCAAACCGTAACCCTACCTAGTCATGTTTTAGGAGGACCGGGAATGCTTGCCTTAATTGGCCGGCATTACGAGGAGAGTCCTCTATAAAAAACCCACATCGCAAGGTCGTTGGCGGGTTGGTGCCGAGGCGATGATGCTTCTGGCCGATATGGCCGAGCATTGGCAGGATGGTAATTCTGTCGCTAACGTTAACCCTCCCCAGGGAAACCGGGCGACCTCCCTGTGTAAATGCCTATTCATGGGATGCGGGGCTCTTCCATGGAGGTCTATTTTCCCTTGCTGCTCATGGGACCAAACATGGACACGACTTACACAGACCCAATAGAGGAGGTGGCAGGATTCAACCTTCCACTGGAACCTCCAGAGGGAAACAACAGGGGAAAGGAAAGTCCACCCCTAGGACGACTACCAAAGGTAGACCCTCCTATAGGAAGCTTGGTTATCGAGCTCCTAAAAAGGAGGAGGAACCTGCACCATAATTCCCTTTTCCTTTAAGCTCCTTAAACTACTCCTTTTTCCTCCATACATTCCTATATTCCTACCCCCATGCCCACCAACTTAAGGTGCATTCAAGCTAATCTGCATCATGCTAAGGCTGCGACATACCTCCTTAGCATGAAATTAAAGGAAGAGCAAATAGATATTGCTCTTCTCCAAGAGCCCTGGACCGCTAATTCGGAACGAACTAAAGGGCTGGGTAACACTTCTGGTAAGATAGTAGAGGTGGGCTCTGGTACTAACCCCAGAGCCTGTATCTGGATCAGAAACAACTTGCAGTATTTTACACTTTCAGAGTACTGCACCAAGGACATGGCATCCATCCATCTCGTGATCACATCCGGGGGGACCAGGCTGGAAGTAGTGGCCTGTTCGGCCTATTTCCCTGGAGACAGAGATGCAGAACAACCACCTCCAGCAGAGGTGCGGAAATTGATCGCCTACTGCAAGAGGAACAACTATCACCTCGTAATGGGGTGTGATGCGAACTCCCATCACTTGGCTTGGGGGAGCACGGACACTAACAGACGAGGTGAATCACTATTTGAATACATTTTAGGGGAGGAGCTGGTTGTCAACAACATAGGCTCGGAACCCACCTTTCTTACAGCTAACCGGAGAGAGGTTTTAGATCTTACGATCAGCTCAAGGCTTTTGAGCAGACTTGGGTCCGCAATCCCCACAGTGAGGGATCGTGATGAGACCGAGATTGCGGCCGAACAGGTTAGGGAAGCTGTGGTCTCTGCCTATCACGAGAACTGTCCACTGAGGTCAAAGAGAGACAGTCGGGGGTCTACTTGGTGGAATAATAACCTCGATAAACTACGAAGAGAAGTTAGACGTCTCTTCAATCGTGCTAAGATTACAGGCAACTGGGAGCAATATAAAACTGCTCTAACACATTATAATAAAGATATCAGGAACGCTAAGAGGGAGTCCTGGAGGAGGTTCTGCGGGGACATTAATAATTTGCCCAGCAGCGCCAGAATCCACAGGATTCTCTCACGCGACCGTGTACAGGAACTGGGATCGATAAAACGACCAGATGGTTCCTTTACTGAATCTCGGAAAGAAACGTTAGAGCTCTTAGCACACACACACTTCCCAGATTGTCTGATCCTGAGCAACGGTGAGGTCCTACCAGCTGAGGGACGATCTAAACGCCCCCAAAGGGAGGACTGGCTAGTTGCTCGGAGAATAGTTACAGCCTCGGCAGTGGAGTGTGCTGTGAATCATTTCCAGCCATTCAAGTCGCCAGGGGAGGATGGGGTGGTACCGGTCCTACTACAAAAGGGACTGGAGATTCTCCTACCCTTCCTTATCAGGCTGTTCAGAGCCAGTCTGGCCTGGAACTATATTCCTTCCAGCTGGACGGTGGTTAGGGGGGTTTACATTCCCAAATTGGGACGTAATGACCTCCTACCTACTTCACTGAGACCTCTCAGTACTACATCATTCCTCCTGAAGGGATTGGAAAAAATACTGGACGGACACATTAGGGGGAAAATCTTACCCAAGAACCCCCTAAATACCCACCAGTATGCCTATCAAACTGGCAAATCAACTGAGTTAGCGCTCAATAACCTCGTCGAGAAGATCACACACTCTCTGGAAAATGGAGAGGTTGCGGTGGCGGCATTTCTCGACATAGAAGGAGCATTTAATAATGCATTACCGATCTCCCTCTACGAGGCCACTATCGCTAGGGGGGTGGAACCTACCATCTGTGGCTGGATCGGAAACATGCTGCACAATCGGACCATTATTACCTCATTACGGGGAGAGGTGGTCAGCGTTAGGGCTGCGAGAGGGTGTCCTCAGGGGGCGTTCTATCCCCCCTGTTGTGGTCCCTCTTTGTGGACGACCTGCTGGCTATCCTCGGACTCTGGGAGGTTGAGGTCAAGGCGTATGCGGATGATCTCGTCATAATGGTTAGAGGCAAATCTGAGGAGGAACTGTCTAGTACTCTTCAAGAAGCACTAAATGTAGTCAATGATTGGTGCCGTAGGGAACAGATGTCTGTGAACCCTCGCAAAACGATCATTGTCCCGTTCACCAGAAAAAGAAGGTTGGACAAATTAAAACCACCTAATCTTATGGGGGAAAACATTCCATTTTCGGACCAAGCAAAATATCTGGGAGTTATCCTAGATAAGAAGCTCAACTGGGACAGACAGTTAGAAAATGTTATCCGCAGGGCTAAGATGTCCCTGTGGACCTGCCGGAGAATCTGTGGGAACAACTGGGGAACAAACCCCCAACAGATGTACTGGCTCTATGTAGTGGTTATCAGACCTATGATAACATATAGATCCATAGTTTGGTGGCCTAAGGTACTTCGTGGTACCGCGAGGGCCAAACTGGCTCACCTACAGAGACAAGCATGTCTGATGATAACGGGAGCGATAAGCACCGCACCATCAGTCGCTCTGGAGGTCCTTCTCAATATTCCCCCACTTCACATTTGGTTGGAGAGGGTGGCGAGGTGGACAACGTACAGACTAATACAAACGGCAGATAACATGCCGAGGGAAGTCAGTCTGAGGGGGTCCGGACTCCTTGATGACAGTGATTGTCACAGGATTCTGGGAATGGTCTCGGACTTGATGCCTACAAAAATCAGCAGAGATCTGTCTTTCAAGACCGTCCTCCCGGAAAGGGAGGACTGGGACCGAAACCAAACGACCCTGTTGAGAGCGGACCTCTGCTGGTACTCTGACGGCTCCAAAACCAATATGGGAGTAGGAGCCGGCGCATATGGGGGCAGCACCGATGCTAGACTATCAGCTAGCCTCGGCAAGTACGCAACCATACACCAGGCAGAAGTTTATGCCATCGAGATGTGTGCAAGGGAAAGCTTAAAAGACCTATGCACAAACAAATCGATAAAGATATATGCAGATAGCCAAGCTGCAATAAAGGCTCTTGGTTCCTACCGGTGCAATTCAAAGACGGTATGGAGTTGTAAATCTGCCCTTAACGAATTGGGCAGCTGTAATGAGGTGTCGCTGGTCTGGATACCGGATCACTCGGACCATGATGGCAACGTTGCCGCAGACGCGCTTGCCAGGAGTGGTGCCCAGTGTGACTTTGTCGGACCAGAACCGGTGCTGGGAATAACATCTTGCACAGCAAAACGCACCTTAAAGACCTGGACAGATAGAAGGACAATTCAATATTGGCAAAATCTTCCAGGATTAGCTCACTCTAAGGCCTTCATAAATGGCCTGTCTGAGTCAAGGGCTAAGAAACTTCTAGAGTTGAACAGACAACAACTGAGTACTCTAGTCGGCCTGTATACAGGACACTGTCGCTTGCGGCATCACATGCACCGTATTGGGATCGGTCAGGAGACCGAGTGCCGGCTGTGTATGGAGAATGACGAAACAGCAGAGCACGTGCTGTGTTCCTGTCCGGCAGCGGACAGGACTAGATACCTGCTCTTTGGCAAGGTAAAGCTTGCTCCAGAGGATCTGGATCAACTTTCGCCCGCAAAGGTTATCGACCTCTGTAGGAGGCTGGATTTGTTGGGCGAAATATAGACATTAGGCGTGAGCCACAATAGACCTTATGGGCGCGGTGGAGGGACCGATATGGACCACTCACAAACTAACCTAACCTAACCTAACCTAACCACATCAGTGGCGTTTTATAAACGCCAATTTTGGACTTACAACTTGACAATATATGATTGCTACAACAATAAAACTACTTGCTTTATGTGGTATGAAACCCTGTCTGGCAGATGCGCAAATCAAATTGGTTCTTGCTTATATAAAGAACTTCTGACTTTACTACCAAACCATGTGATATTTTACTCTGATACTTGTGGTGGTCATAACAAAAGCGGCCACAGAGTTACAATGTTTATGGTTTTGATGCAAAATGTAAGCTTAGAGATACCAGAGCACAAAATTTTGATAATGTGACACATGATAATGGAATGTGACACCATTCACTCAATAATTGAGAAAAAGGAAGTATTATGAGAATTAAATTGAACATCCCAGAGACTGGTACCAATTAGTGAGATCATGATCCAAAAAATACAAGTTCGAAGCACCAGAAATGAAAAAAGATGATTTTATTGACTTTGCAATGTTGCCAAAAAAGTTGATGTTAGTGGAAATTAATTTGTCTGGAAAACTATAAAATGGATTCGCTACGACAAAACATTTGGCACATTCTATTACAAATAGAGCCACAACAAAATCGAACCTTTTACAACAATGTCATTTTGTAGAAGGGGACATACTACTTTTCCTACAAGACTAACAAAAAGAAATATCCCAACTGTATATCAGAGGAGAAAAAAAAAGTATTGCCCTACATCGATGAGGTGTTTCATACTTTCTATTAAAATCTTCTTACTGCAAGAAATATTAATGACACTTTACCAGATGTACACGAAATATCTTCAGACGGCGATTAGTGTAACCTAAGATATGTACTTATTTCTTGCTTTATTCCTATTTCTTGTGCATTTAGAATTATGTTTGTTTTTTTCTTAAACCAGATAGTTTTTTTGCTCATAAGTATTGTGTTTCATGCTTTAGTACTTAATAAAAACCATCTTAAAATTGTATATATTCTCTGAAACAAGAAACCAAAAAACACGCTATTAGTGAATTTTCGTAGAAAAAAATAACGATTGGGGAGATCCTGGCTATTGAAATTTGAAAAAATTTCTTCAAATGAGTGCGCTCTAGGGCCCATAGGATCCATATCCGGCGTCAGTTTCAATTTATATATATATATATATATATATATATATATATATATATATATATATATATATATATATATATATATATATATAGGATGTCCCGTAAATAATGCGTAAACTCCTGGGTGCTGATAGCTTGGTTCATTGCCTACCAGAATAGATAAGAGTATCTTCAGTAAAAGTGTTATGGTTTTCGAGTAATCCAACCAATGTTTTTGCTGTCATTTTTACAAATTTGATTTTTTTATTTTTTGTTTTTGAAAATACTCTACATTAGTTGCCGCATCGAATGCATTTAATACATTTTACGAAATAATTAAACAACTCTCAGGAATAATGCATTCTTTCAAATTTTTTACCAAGCTAAAATTTAATCAGTGTACTTTGAAGTTCAGTGTTGGAAAAAAATGTACCGTGCTTACTTGGTAAACCGCATGAAAAACTTGCTTGTTTTATGAGGACTTTGAAACGGTGAAACACTACCTTTTTAGTGAATTTTTATTATTTTTCTTGCGAAACGTAAAATATTGCAGTTTTTATTTAAACTGAACCAAGTTTCTTAGAATTACAAAATAACAGCTTTCTGGCTTGTTCAACTTTTTTTGTGAATCATGCATGGAAACTTGATGTTAATTACCGAGACTTACTTTCGCTTCGTAATTGTTCATTTGGGAGTGAAATTCTTTTTTTTTAAGTAAAATGACTTTTGTTTCTGATATGACTACTAAATGATACATGAGACAGTTATTGAAATAAAAAATAAATTTGTTATAGTAACTGCTCCAATTGACGTCGTCCTTGTCTAATACACGCTCTACATCGAATCAAAAATCATCTTTTTAATAAACGTAATGTTTACGATTATATTTCTTGCGCTGCCTAATTTATTCTTCACCGTAAATCTTCTTCTTTGCGAATTGGTTTTGAATACACTTTCTCTTTAAAGCAGTCCCAATTAAAAAAATCTATAGGATTGAGATCTGGTGTCCGAGGTGGTCACAGAATTAGCCCAATAACAAAGGAACAAAGAAAACACCATTTGGTAGTACAAATATGTAATTTTTTGTTTTATCTTAAGCTATGAAAATTGGCTCTATTTGACAAAAACGCAATATTTTATGTTTATAAGATTTACATTACTTTTATTAAAAATATCAATTTTGATTTGATGTAGAGCGTGTATTAGGCAGGGAGGGCGTCAATTCGAGCATTTATTATGATCAAATTATTTTTTTATTTTAATAACTGTATCAACTATCATTTAGTAATCATTTTAGAAACAAAATTCATTTTTCTTCCAAAAAAAGACCAATTCACTCTCAAATGAGCAATTACGAAGCGGAAGTAAGTTAATAATAATAATTGTTTATTGGTGTCTTTGCACAGTGGTGCATTACACAGGTCATGCACTTATGCGTACAAACGAAATCACAAAAGTGATAGCATACATCTTATTCACAAATATACATACAAATCAGCAACATAGGTCAAAACATACAATTAAAACCTGCATGAATATACAAAAACATAAAAATGTGGATTAACATCCAAACAAAAAACAAAACAAAAAAACAGCAAAAAACAGAAAAGTCAACAAAAGTCCCGCGATACAACAATATCCATGCATGGCGTGGCAGCGTTTATTTTATGCGATAAGCAAAATATTCATCAAATGAATAAAAAGCATTGCTTATCAAAATGTTCTTAATGGCAGACTTGAATTTGTTGTAATGTAAATTTCTTATATTATGAGGGAGTTTGTTATAAAATTTCATTCCATAGTGGTTGGTTCCGTTCCTTGTTCTTTTTAAGCGAGTGAAATCGGCTGCGAAATTATCTTTACCGCGCGTAAGATGACTGTGAATGGTACTGTGCCTAGTGAAGTCTGATTCGTGGCACTTAACATATAAAAGACACTGCAAAATATAGACACAAGGTATTGTAAGTATATGAAAGCTTCTAAAGTGGCCAAGACAGTCATCTCTATAACCCAAACCGCCCAGGATTCGGATTGCCTTACGTTGGGTTGCGAAAACAAATGCAGAGTGTGGTGAGTGCCCCCATATCAGAATGGCATAAGTTAAGATACTATGCACACATCCATAGTATGCACTTTTTAAGGTGGGAGTAGAGACTTGGGTCGAAAGACTCCACAGGAGAAACATGCCACGGGATGCCCTCTGACATGCATAGATGCAATGTGAGTCCCAAATCAGCTTGCTGTCGACCATAACTCCAAGGAACTTCACAGGCTCGGTGTTAGCGCCAATGACGAGATTGTGCTTTAACGAAAACAATAAAGACTCCTATTTTAGGGTGTTCAAGCTAAGCTGATTTCCCGAGAACCAATCCTGACAGACATCTTTTATTCTGCTAATGGTAGAGTGTACTGTATTGATGTTTGGATCTGAGAAAACAAAAGTCGTATCATCAGCAAATAGAACAAAATTACCCAAGTCAGTTGACTTTGGTAGGTCGTTGATGTATATCAAAAATAAAATAGGCCCAACGACCGATCCCTGTGGCACACCGTATTTTAGATCTAATGTAGGTGATTTTTCACAATTAGCTGAGACAAACTGAGATCGGTCTTCCAGGTATGATTTAAAAAAAGTAATACTGTCAGTATCGAAGCCGTAGAACTGAAGCTTGTTTATTAAAATATCATGAGAGACACAGTCAAATGCCTTAGACAGGTCGAGAAACTGTGCATAAGTATGCTCACCCCTCTCGAAGCCCATGCAAGCATCATCCACCAGGCTACTTACTGCTAGAGATGTAGATCGATTTTTCCTAAAACCAAATTGTGAGTGTGACAGTAAGTTGTTATCCTCTAGGTATGAACTAATTTGGTTGTACAACACAACTTTAAATATTTTGGAAAAAATGGAATTATAGAAATTGGTCTGTAATTTTCCAATAACTCCCAATCATCAGTTTTCATGTTTGATTCACAAACAAAGTTGAACCAGCCATAAAGCTGTTATTTTGAAATTCTTAGAAAATTGCCTTATTTTAAATATAAACTGCAGTACTTCACGTTTCAAAAGAAAATAATAGGTAGTGTTTTACCATTTCAAAATCGTCATAAAACAAGCAAGTTTTTCATGTGGTCTACCAAGTAAGCACGATACATTTTTCTTCAACACTGAACTTCAAAATTGATTGATTAAATTTGAATTTAGTGAAACTTTTGAAAAAAGCATTAATCGTTTATTTATTAATTGTTTAATTATTTTGAAAAATGTGTTAAATGGTTTCGATGCGGCAACTAATGTAGAGTATTTTTCATACAAATTTTTTGAAATGTCAAATTTGTAGAAATGACAGTAAAAGCATTGGTGCAAGTTAGAGAGAGAAAATTTTAGAAAAGTCCAGATTACTCGAAAACCGTAACACTTTTACTATACATACGTTTCATTATTCTGATAAGCCATTAACCAAGCTATCAGCACCCGGGAGTTTACGCACTATTTACGAGACATTCTGTATATATATATATATATATATATATATATATATATATATATATATATATATATATATATATATATACAGGGTGTCCCACCGAAAGGGGCTAGTAGCTTTTAGGTGTCTTTGTGTCTAGTAAATGGAAATTTCTTTCAGCCATCTGTTACAGAATTTTAAGGAGCATATTCCGAAAATAATTTAACATACACAGGCTGTCCCATAATTCAGTGGCAACACAAACTTGTATTTTTTTTAATGGAACACCCCATATATTATTACATATTTCGATTTGCGATGAAATTCTGACTCAAATATTATAGAGGTCTTATAGCTTTAATCTCAACGGTTTTTGTGTAAATGTCAATAAACTGTCAAAATGAGGTTATGTTTGGCGTATTTTTGCTACACCGGCAGTCGAACTGCAATGAATTTGTCTGAAGGAATGTTTTAGGTAGATGGTCTTCTATGTAGAATACACTCCAAGGTGTCAAAAAAATAATACATTGTACAGGGTGATCACTTTTCATGAATAATTAATTTACTGCATTTTTTCAAATGGGACACCCTGTATATTATTACATATTTGAATTCTCCATAAAATTCCGCGTACAACGGTATAAAATTATAGAGCAGTTCAATTACCGGATTTAGAAATATTTTAAAAAAAAATCGAGATTTTTCTAAATTTGTCAATTGCATTATGTATTAACGGAAGAAAATTTTATAGATTATCATCTCCAATCTAGTTTACAGTGAAATGATGCACATTAATGAAAATCTGTCTAAATTCTCAGTCGAAAGTTAGTAAAAAATATCTTTGATTAAATTCGTCGAGTTACATGTCGTAATTACCGATCCGTTCAGTTAAAACTTCCAATAAACGCTTCTACAATGCATTGAACTGGCTGTGTGATAGTCAAAATACATGAACAAGCAGTTGATGCGACATTTTCTTGGGTATTTGCAATAGTTTGCGGAAAATTCTCACTTCGGTGCCGTACAAATTCATATGTTAGTTATAGGGAAAGGTATATCCGCAGAGTAGAGAATAGGAAAATTGAATTGTCTGTTAAAGAAGGCTGATGTCATTTCATACCTGTCATTGAATGTTATCATTCATCGCTTGTGTAATAATTGTTTTATGATATTTTCAAATAGTTTTTGGGTTCATCTCTGTGTATTTCTAGTTTTTCTTGTTCACTTTTGTTACGTCAGTTCGTTTATTCTCAGTTTTCTGTTCTTTTTCGTAGCGTTAAGTGATAATTTTAAGTGTACAGTTCAGGTGATTTTTTGGAGTTTCAAACATGAATTTATCTGTAAGTGAAAAAGTTGACATGGTATTCTGTTTGGGAAAAGCTGACAAAAATTCTCTTCTTGCTGCAAGGATTTATCATCAACAATTCCCACATAGACGGCAACCAAAGCGGCAGGCTTTTGAACGAGTGAAGAGAGAGTTCATAAGTAAGGGAAGTGTTAACTCGTATCCTAAAAATCGAAGACCAGTTATTGCTGTTACTGACGAAGGTACGCAGTTGAATATATTGTTATCACTAGAGGAAAATCCTCACACATCCACAAGAGAGCTGGAAAATGAAACAGGCATACCCAAAACAACAATCAATAGAATTGCAAGGAAATATAAATATCACCCATATCATATGAATACACATCAGAATTTAACCGAGCACGATTTCGAAACACGATTGTTCTTCTGCCGTACGATGTTAAACCGAATACATATGGATAATGAGTTTGTGACAAACATTCTATTCACTGACGAGGCGACTTTCAGAAGTACAGGCATCGGCAATAGACACAATATGCATTATTATAATGTCAGAAATCCACATTGGTTGAGGAAAATCGACAATCAAAACCGATGGTCACTGAATGTTTGGGGAGGGATAATTGGGGATTATGTCATTGGACCATATTTCTTGGATGGCACGTTGACCGGTGAGAGATATGAACTATTTCTCAGGAACGAATTAGGATCACTCCTCGACGATGTAGATCTATATTCGAGGCAGCAACTGTGGATTCAACATGACGGTGCTCCAAGCCACTCGTCTATTTCTGTAAGGAACTATCTGAATCAGCGCTTTCCAAGAAGGTGGATAGGCCGAGGTGGACAGATCATCTGGCCCCCAAGATCACCAGATCTTACACCCTTAGATTTTTTCCTTTGGGGGTATGCGAAAGACATGGTCTACAAAGAACCAGTTACGACAAGTGAGGATATGCGGAGAAGAATCATTGATGCCTTTGGTAGCATAACTGTGCCTATGTTAATAGAAGCCAGGCAAAGTTTCGTCAAAAGGCTTCAGCTTTGTATCAGATATGAAGGAAACATATTCGAGCACCTGTAATTTTATTTATTCTGCGAATAAAAACCAGTAGAAAAAATAAGAGTTGTTTTATTGCAAATACGGCAAGTATACATTATATCATAACATAACAGTAGTATTAAATTCTCCCGACTATTTGCATCTTTGTGACATTATCTTGAAGAGCATAATTATGGCTTCTTACTTTTGACCTTATAATCGAATTCCCCTTTGACTAATAAATTAATTGCAGATTTCATAAATTATCATTGTGAAGTTACGTTATTCAATGAATCTATTTGTCTGTGAAATTCGTCACATTTTTTAAATATTTTTAAATCCGGTAATTGAACTGCTCTATAATTTTATACCGTTGTACGCGGAATTTTATGGAGAATTCAAATATGTAATAGTATACAGGGTGTCCCATTTGAAAAAATGCAGTAAATTAATTATTCATGAAAAGTGATCACCCTGTACAATGTATTATTTTTTTGACACCTTGGAGTGTATTCTACATAGAAGACCATCTACCTAAAACATTCCTTCAGACAAATTTATTGCAGTTCGACTGCCGGTGTAGCAAAAATACGCCAAACATAACCTCATTTTGACAGTTTATTGACATTTACACAAAAACCGTTGAGATTAAAGCTATAAGACCTCTATAATATTTGAGTCAGAATTTCATCGCAAATCGAAATATGTAATAATATATGGGGTGTTCCATTAAAAAAAATACAAGTTTGTGTTGCCACTGAATTATGGGACAGCCTGTGTATGTTAAATTATTTTCGGAATATGCTCCTTAAAATTCTGTAACAGATGGCTGAAAGAAATTTCCATTTACTAGACACAGAGACACCCAAAAGCTACTTGCCCCTTTCGGTGGGACACCCTGTATATATATATATATATATATATATATATATATATATATATATATATATATATATATATATATATATATATATATATATATATATATGTATGTATGTATGTATCACATTGATAACTTAAAAAAATGGGCAGATTTTTGTTAAAAGGTTCTTTTGTAAGTGGCTTTGTCAGGTTCGTAAGCCAGGAAAATCAGACCAGGTTTTCCAGGAAAATTTTGGGCTTTATTTGGGAAACATTTTTTATCTAAGAAAATAACAAAGCTATTGTAACCATATTTGGTACGTAGGTCAATCCTATAAAAGAAAACAATATACCAAAATTTAGATCTTTACTTTAGCAGAAAAAAACGTTATAAGCATTTAATTTATAAAAATGTTTGGTTTTTATGAAAATTTACTACCATAACGCACTTGCTGCGTCCAGGCTGTTTTAATCACTGTATCTCAACAGAGCTATTGGGGGAAACATTTTTTATCTGAGAAAATAACAAAGCTATTGTAACCATATTTGGTACGTAGGTCAATCCTATAAAAGAAAACAATATACCAAAATTTAGATCTCTACTTTAGCAGAAAAAAACGTGATAAAAATGTTTGGTTTTTATGAAAATTCACTACCATAACGCACTTGCTGAGTCCAGACTGTTTTAATCGCTGTATCTCACCAGAGCTGTTTTTGAGTTGTCCTCACTTGGCACGCTCATAAGCGAATAATGGACAACATTTTGAACATTTCATTAGTGAATAATTATTATTGCTGTTTTATTTTATTTTTGTTTTGTCAGTTTCTTTTAGAATTAAAGTAATTTTTTCTTAGTCTTTTTTCTAACGGAACTCGATTAAAATTTGATAGTGCCATTTCAAGGGAGAGACGTTTTTTTCGGAAATACAAAAAAATTATATCTTACTATAAATAATATATCCTACTATTAAAAAATTAGTAGCCATAGCAACGAAGTTGTTTACGCTGGGAAAAATTTATTATCGGCAGTTTGTAGCCAAAAAATTGTGAAATTTTTTAATAAAATTTGTTCTAAATAACGAATATCTCAAAAAATACAAGTGCCCTTCCATAATTTTTACTAACCCTGTATCCTTACACGTTTTACACCTTGAAATTATTCAAACTGCCATCCTAAAACATAGCCTTTATAAATATTTACACTGAAATCCTGCTGCACAGTACACAAGTGCTTAAAATGCACCTCTTTTCTTAATAATAGAAGGCGATGTGTCTAAACTGGTTTATTTTGGATTACCCTGTATATTCTCTTGCCATTATTCCGTGTAAGTGTCACAGTTTATCATATAGCTACAAGAAAGTACAGGTGTAGACATTTTGGAGACTCAAAGCCGGCATATCGCATAGTCGTATGAGTGTGGAATGCCCTGGCGGTGATGTAAGATGTTAAGACCGATGTAGCTGGTTCCTTATGTAGCTTTCATCGAGTTCAGATATGCTCTGGGGCTAATTAATGGTAGTTATTATCGAGATATTTGGCATAAGCTACGCCTTTTTCCATAAACAAGTACGCATTCTGATCGAAGTGCTGATTGGAACCCTGACATGATCATATGTTTTATTGGAGAGATACGTTTAGCAACAATCTTTGTTGGCAATACTGCCGAGCTGAATGTGAATATATGCTAAGAAACCACAAAGCCCAACTTGCATACCATGATTCAGCATGAGTAAGTGAACTCTACAACAAAAAAAGATACTGAAGCTGCTACATAATTTCATATGTCGGTATTGTACAAATACGACAAATATCTTAGCCAGTTGCCACACACTTTCGAAAATAATACAGTCCTATCTAAAAATGTAATCGCCGTACACAAATTTACTGGAATTTACTTCAGGTACCCATAAAATTCTTATAATTAAATTTTGCCGCGTAATAATGTAGAAAACATTCGTTTTGTTTTAAATACAGCTAAAATATAAAACAGTGTTTGAGTTTATTTCTTATTGTATTGTCTTTGCTCTTTAAAAATTGATTCCTGGTGTCTTGTTTCACCTATAATACACATTATAAAAAGACAAGTAGTAATATTTTTTACGTAATAAAGCTCGTAACCTATGGATAAATTTCTTGTTTATAATTTTCTCAAAAATTTGCTAAATAAATAAGCCGTGTATCATTTAAAACATACTTGGGATAATATTAAAACTATGATAATAGATAAGATTTGACGTAATTTATTAAGATGTTAGTACACTTTGAGAACCCAAATCACCACAACACATTTTTAAAGACCTGGCGGTCGTTTCACCAACAAAGTTAGCATCATCGAATGTCTAGATGTAATAGTTATTAAAAATTATTGTTCTCTTGAATTGGATGTCCACAAGAAGGAAACCACCACTCCAAGTTACATTCCAAATGACTCACATATACTTTAACATAAAGAACGGCTAGCTTAAATTTTGTTGTAAATAGGTTAATATATTTTCCCTTAAGTAAAAGTAGATATAGCAGAGGATTAAATTACATTAAGAACCTGGCTAAATATAACGGATACTCGGTTTGGTTAGTGGAGAAATTGATTGATAGACACAGAATAAAGAAAATGTTAGCGGAATTCACGAAATTCCGAAAATATGAAGTACACAAACAGTTTGTCTGCTTACCACTGCACTAGAGGTCTCAGGAGGATTTTTTAGAAGGCTGATTTGCTGCCTACTTTACCAACAAAAAATTATTTAAAACGTTTATTAGGTAATACGAAAGACAAGGATAAAGCCACTGAAATGTCAGGTATCCATGAGTAAGTTGTAAAGATTGTAATATTAAATACGTTGGGTAGTCTAAAATAACCATTGAAACCAGATTTAAGGAACATTTGGCACAGCTAAAATACGATAGTATAGACAAGTCGTGCATGGCCAAGCATATTTGGAATAATAATCACCATGATTTAAGGAATTTAGAATAAAAAAAGCTTTCCTACCAGACAATACATTTAATTGTTACCCCTACGCGTTTTCGCTCCTGTTGATCCATCTTCAGGGGTTAAAGACCTAGAATATAGAAAGGTGGTTATCAAATACTATGTTCCTGATAGGTTTTATATGCGAGCATTACACCGCAGTTACAGAAAGCATAAAGTCTAACAAAAGCTAATGTCAAACATCAAAAGACTAGCCCTAACGGCCATGCAAACCTAAACTGGCAGAGTGTCAAGAGTTAAACGGCATTTTTACAAATATAGTAAAACGGGACTGAGTCCCACAATGATAATACACTAAAGGAGTCAAATACTAGTTAAAATGTCAAATTTATTAACTAGTTAGAAGCAAAGGGACTAGTTTATTAATTAATTTGACTTTTTAACTTGTATTTGACTCCTTCAGAGTGTTATCTTTGCGATTTTTATATATTTCGAAAAGTTCTGTTTAACTCCTGACACTCTGTCAGTTTAGCTTTGTATGGCCGTTAGGGCTTGTTCTTTGATGTTTGACATTAGCTATTGTTAGACCTTATGCTTTCTCTGTAGTTGCGGTATAATGATCGCATTTAAGACATACCAGAAACATAGAATACCTTTTTTACATTTTAGGTGTTTAACCCATTGTCAATTAAATATATTGTCTGGTAGAAAAGCCTTTTTAAATTCAAATTCTTTTAATCATGTCAAAGCCAGACGTTTTTACGTTTATAAATAATAAACATCACCACACAGATAAATAAAACCTGAAGCTTATCAAAAATTATTAGACGACCAGTGCAATTAGACGCCTACGAGAGTATTTATATCCCTAAAGTCTGAGCGTGTTCGACGCTAGATCTCTTTTAGGTCTAGGGTTGAACGCACTGAGACCTTAGAGACGATCTCCATCAAGATTTGGGACGTAGTGAGATTGAGACACCGTAATTGAGCAACAACAACTCAACCTATCCTTATCCACCGCTCTAAGGAGTAGGCAGAGTAAACCTTAGAGTACATGTCCTTTCATATTTCCTTAATCTTTTCAAAATAGCTCCAAATCAGGAGCCGAAATGTCGAGTTTTTATAAATTCTGGACGCGGTTTAACTTGAGAACCAAGCTTATCTCATATATATATATATATATATATATATATATATATATATATATATATATATATATATATATATATATATATATATATATATATATATATATATATATATATATATATATATATATATATATATATATATATATGTATATATATATATATATATATATATATATATATATATATATATATATTACGTAATAAAGCTCGTAACCTATGGATAAATTTCTTGTTTATAATTTTCTCAAAAATTTGCTAAATAAATAAGCCGTGTATCATATAAAACATACTTGGGATAATATTAAAACTATAATAATAGATTAGATTTGACGTAATTTATTAAGATGTTAGTACACATATATAAACTGGCCCCATATATGAGCTCTAGGGAGCCTTGTTCGTGATCGTTTAAAGATTTTTTTTCAAAATCTCCCCCTTAGCGACTCTTTTCTAAAAAAATTTGCTAAAATAAAGGATTTTGCATGTTTAAAAAAATATTGCATTTTTTACTTTCTGGGTTAAGGTGTATTAACCCATTAATGCCCAATTTATTTATTTCTTTTTTAATTTTTTTAAATTTTAATATAGTGTTGCTATGTTTTTCCTAAAGCCTGTAGTAATGACAAAAATGATTGAAAACATCTAGTTTTTCAAAAAAAAACGCTGTCCTATATATAGGACGCTGGTAGGATATGAATAGTTGTATGGACTGAAATTAAAATTTTAAGTGTAACAAAAGCATTTATTCGTCAAAAACTAAATCAATATAAGTCAATTATTTATGTATCAAAAAGGTAGCATAATATAAACAATGAAATAAAAGTAAACAAGATGTATAAAATAAATTACTCACTGTTTGCGGTGGTATTTAGCAAAACAATGGGTTCATAAAGTAACTTTGCACTTACTGCAGAATGTAATTGGTTTACTTGAACAATTTGCAAACTGACAGCGGCGTTGTTTTTCGCGATTTTCTAGAAAATGTCCTCTTTCATCGTACCTAACACCATCAGAAACCTTTGACCTGGAAGTGGTCCTTTATAGAAATTGATTTCTTGCCATGAATGTTTCGATACAAAATAAACGCATTCACTACGACCATATCAATAACACGTGTCACTAGGGACTAATGCCACTTTTTTCCCCTCACCGAAATATTGTGTTTTTCTAAAAGTCAATCATGTTGATCTACACCGCTCATATAATGGTTATAATTGTAAATTAGCTTTGACTGAGGAAGAGCAACTCGCTCTTTTTTCTCTTTGGTCCATCGAAGAGCAAACGATATTGGTTCAATTGTACTAAAATTGGTGGCAAGTGTTACACATTTATTATCATTCCACTTCACGGAAAAGATTTTATTTTTTTGGCCAAACTGGAAATCATATGAACCACGACTGCTTTTTTCGAGTTCTTTGGTCGGCTTTAGTAGACCTTTTAGTGTCCGATTTTCCCTGATGTCCGTTGTTTGAGTTTACACAATAATGTGTAGCTAGTGGAAAAGTTATCAAAATATACAGAATAACTTTTAGGGTCTTCAACAACAGATAACACTCTGGCAACTACTCTAGTTCCAAGCGAGTCTGTCGATATTTCCGTCTGGTGTTTCCCGCAGTATAAGGAAAAATTGAAACAGTCCCCGTCATTTCCACACATGGCCCATAATTTATAGCCAATCCTGATAGGTTTGGCTCTTATAAATTGTTTCAGTGGATGATGTCCATAATACCGAACAATCATTTCATCAATGGATACATTTGACTGAAACGCTCCCTATTTAGAAAATTTGGATTTTACCATTTGAATAAGAGGGCTAATTTTAAAAGATTTATCATGTTTATTTTGATCAGCTTTGGTATTGTCTTGAAAGTGAATCAGGGATTTGATTTCCAAATATGCATTGCGACTCATAGCATTACGAACTAAAGGTATTTCTAATTCGTCACTCTCGGACTAGTAATCCCTTTCACTTGGTAAAGTGAAAGTATTAGAAATCTCTGAAAAATTTTGACTTCATCTATAGTCATACTAAAAGCGTGTTTATTTTTTTGGTTCGCATACCTCAGGGTTTCTTTCACAATCATATTGTAAATATTTTCATCGAAGATTTGTTCAAAAATACCTACAGGAGTTGCTTCTTCTAAACCCAGTTTCAGTTCATCAAGCTTTTGATTTGGGGTTTCTTGTATTGGATCAAATTGATATTCTGGAGAAATCCTTTTCCAGTCTGCTGTAATAGTTGGTTTGGCAAGTCTTCTTTTCTTCATTGGTAAATGGCAATCTGTTGAAGTTGATGGGCTATTTGCGAAAGAAGCTTTCAGCAGAAGTTGAAGCGTGACTTCTAGTAACCAGTGATGCTAATGGTAAATCATCTGCATCGTCATCATCTACTTGCGTGCCACCTTCTTCATCTGGGTCTTCTTAATCACTGATGATGTCTATCTCTATATTTCCTGGGATGCATGTCAAGGTCTTCATCATCAAACCCTTCATCGTCTGTCATTTCATCAACTTCAGGTAGTAGAGCTAATATTTGTGCCTCAGATTCTGCTGAATTGGCGTATTCCCAAGCTTCCTCCACGGTTTTAAATATTCTGCTCATTTTTACTGCTTCGGAATGAAATCTGAAATAAATTTCGCATAATATGAGAGAATAGCTACTAAACTGTCAAATTTTCACTTAATCGCCCAGCGTCATATTTATGACACCAAGGTTTACTGGTCCACACACAGAAACTGACCCACAACCAAACTGAATTTATGTTTTCCACAGTAAGCTTGACCGAACACCTTGACAAAGTCACAATAAAAAATTACTTACCTAGTATATTGTTCACAAATTCACCTAAGGCAAACACGGTATACAGGAAGAGAATAACGAAAATGTTGAGACACCGAGTGCCGACCTGGAATAACTGATGCGGGCAAACTAATGCAAGCTTGACACACTGTTATGTATCCATTCTTAGTCGGGGAATACCCGGTATTCATCATGCATTGGGAAGTGCCGGTAATAAATTTATTAATGCAGCGTCCTATAGATAGGACACTGGGCGCTAACGGGTTAAGAAAAGCTGTCTTGACCATTGTTATCCTGAAACGTTGACACAAATTCGTGAGATATTCGCCAAAACTACATTTCTTCAAAAGTATATGACACAAGAGATACGTCTGGTCGTTATACGCCCCATTTATTTATATAGATTTTACATAAAAATTTTGTAGTTTCACCCTATTTGATTTTTTCTAAACAATTGGAAACACAAATAATGTTACTATAACTCAATTTACACCACAGGGGCTATCACGTTCCTTTTTGCCAAATATCACACCAACTAACCAAATCCTATTATTGGCAACAGATTGCGCAAAATAGTTCAAGCTAGAAAAAACTTATGTACATTTTTGACAACTTAATTCACGTTATTAAAGATGTAACCAAACAAATTATCAGTCTTCTTGTACTGCCATAGGCGAATATAACAAAAATATTCTAAAATAAAGACTTGCACTAACACAGCTTGTCATTATCAGAATCAACTAAGTCCGTTTTTCAGTTTTCTGAAAATTGTAAGAAAGTTACAAGTACCATAGGGAACGTGATTTCACAAAAAACGCGGAACATATGTATCTGAGGAAAATGAAGGCTTGCTTACTTTGATGAACGCGACCACAGTTTGAATTAATACTGAACACGTGGCTAGATTGAAATATGCTTCAATTACATGCGAAGCTTTTCTGTTATAAACATATGTATACCGATCAGACATTTATTTTTAAGTGAAGATTTTGAAAAGCATATTATTTTAGTAATTTTCATAACGTTAGAGGCTATAACCTGCTGTTAATGTTTACAATGTTAACTTACTGTTACTTAACTTACTGAACTTACTGTTAACATTGTAAACGTTTTATATCCTGTAAAATAATACACAGAAAAAATTAACCAAATAAATGAGAACTTGTAATGTTTTGTATTGATTGATTTTTAATTAAAAATTGTAAATAACAAAGATAAAAGTATTTGCTCAACGTCGGTCAATTTCGGCGACTATGTCCAATCACCGATGCCAGGGAGCAGTTTGACCTCACTATCCCGGAAATTTTGCCGAAGCTCTGCCTTTATGTAAGGAGGGTGTGGATCTTTAACGTGTCCAATATCGCATGGACACGGGACCGACAGCTTTATGTCCCCTCCGAAGGGCGGAACGTGCAGACATTCAACTTGGTCAAATACAATGCCACAACCTCAGGTAATGTTAATGGTAGAGTATGTACTGAAAAAGTGAAAGTGAAACCCTGGGAACCGAATCCGGTACCCCTCGCTTCAGAGGTACACGTCTTTAACAATGAACCACCGCGGCTCTAAGATAAAACGTCATTGTAATTAAGTGTCATGAGTGAATTTTTATTAGAAAATTCGCTATAATAGAGGTATCGATAGTGAGATTTTGCAAAAATTATCTTCAAATAAGGGCGAATCAGGACCCCTAAAACCCAGGAGAAAGGTTTGTTTAACATTTTATGTTTATATTATATATCTAACCAATAACTCAAAAAAATTACCAACGGATTTTGATGAAACTTAGCATGCCTATTTTTTTTGCTAATAGCTTGTATGAGTTTGTGAGTCAGCTCAATGGATCAATTTTTCAACCACAAAACAACTCTGAAAAAAAAAAGTGTAACAAGAAATAACCAAACCTAAGCAGGAATGTAACTCAGAGTGGTGGTTTTCTTCCTCTGGATATCCAATTTAAGAAAGTCATTATTTTTAAACTAGTACAACTTGAAAAGGTAGTTTATTATTCATTTTTAATTTGTGAGTAAATTTTATTGAGTCACATTGACCGTTCAGCCTGAATCTTAACGTGATCAACATCGCATGTACATGGGACCGACGGATTTACGCCTCCTCCGAAGGGCTGAACGTGCAGACATTCAACTAGATAAAATAGAATGCCAGAACCTCGGTTGATGTTAATGTTACAGTATACTTAAAAAGTGAAAGGAGAACCATGGGATCGAACCCAGTACCCCTTGGTTAAGAGGCATATGTTCTTACCCCTGAACCACCGAGCCTCTAGAGTATTTATAGACAATATAATAAAAAGACTGAAGGATAAGACAGCAGGAATAAAAATAATGGACAACCGTTCCATTGCATAAAATACGCAGATAAAATATCGCTGACAGACGATGACAAAAAAATTACAAAGTATGTTGAATATGGTCTAAAACGAATCAAACTAAAAATTAAAATGCCAAAAAATAATAATAAAGTTAAGTAATGATATGTCTGAAAAATAGGTATAAATCTAAACGGTCAACAACTTTAACCACCAGAAATATTTATGCGTCTTCGGAGTATTACTATGGATAATAGTAAATGCAAAAAAGAACTTAGGAGAATGAACGCAATGGCAAAGCGGGTAATCAATATACAAAACACATGTTATATGTTATAATGTATATGGCAGAAAGCTTGACTTTAACTAAGCCGAGCATGAAGAGAATAGAAGCTCGTAAAATGTAATCATCGGTAAAAATAACAAAGATAAACCACACGAAGAGGAAGACAAATAAAAGTGTGCTAGAAGAGGTGAGAGAAGAAAATGCTAGCCAAGAGAAATTTAAAATAGAAAACAAAAATTTTCTTCACAAAAAGGGTCAGCCTGCGTATATCGAAAACTATCGACCTATTGTGTGTGATTGGAAGATTGTGTTTGGAAGAGTCTTGGATTTCTTTGAAACAGAAAAGTTGCTAAATGCACATCAACATGGTTTCCGGAGTGGCATGTCCACGGAAACAGCCACATACAAAATTCTTCATTTTGTTCATCACTACTGTGATTTGAACAGGAAGATCATCAGCATATTTTTGGATCTAAGTCGTGCTTTTGACTCGGTTAATCACTTTTATTTGCTTACATGTTCGAAGAGGTGTGTATAAGGACAGCGATTCTGGATTGGTTAGGCTCCTATCTTTCGCGGAGGCCAATGAGCGTCCTTGATGCGCTTCCTGGTGAGCATATGGTTAGACTTGGTGTCGCTCGGGGATTAATTTTGTCGGCTTTACTATTTTGGCACAAAAAAATAATTTACCTGACCACTTAAACAACTGTAACCTAATATTTTATGGAGACAATGTGTCTGTGGTGATTTGTAAACCAAATGTTAATAATCTCCAAAGTCGAGCATTGGAAGTAGTTGATGGTTTTGAGGCATAGTGTTGTAAAAATTTGTTCGTTGCAAATGTTGATAAGACTATGGTGTACTTTACGAGAAAAATAGTAGACCCCGACAGCCTTGTACATAGTTTAGGTGGCAATAGTTTGAGTTTCGCCTGCTCTGTGTCTCTACTGGGAACCGTAGTATGGGGTGACTTAACCTGGAGTCAGCAAATAGATATATGTAGGAAGCCACATGCTGCATTTTTTCTTTGAGTTCGTTAAAGCTTTATCTTAGTGTAAGAATATTGCGTAATATCTACCACTCGCTTGTTTAATCAGTGCTCTCCTGTTGCATACTTGCATGTACTTCCGAGTTAGAACGCGTATAAAATTGTATATATTTTTTTTATTTTAAGGATTTATTGCGGTCTTTTTATAAGACGCCTTTGACGAACAGATCTGTTGTATACTAACAACTAAAGTGTAATAAAGAGCTATCTATCTATCATATTTTGAGACATAATGATCTTTTAACAACATTATTTGAAGTACCTATGTCTGAAAAAAGGTGAAAAGGTAAAATAAGAGAAAAACTTCCAGAAAACTGGGACCAATTAAGACCAACCAAGGTACTACAGTCAAATGAAAAGAGCTGCCGGATTCAAATAAGCACGGTTGTGGCGATAAAGCGACATGGCATTTATATTGTAATTATGGAAATGATAAAGAACGCAGTTGCTGCACCAGGGATATTTCTTTTGTTGACCCGATCCACCGTATATATTTTTGAGTTAAAACATGTTAAATATAATGTTGTCATATAAGCCGGACTACTGTTTCGTTGCTTCTTGAACAGTTTTTAATTGGTATTGGCATCCTAATCCATTCTGTACTTAAATTTACCTGAAATTTATAAAACATGAATTATTCAACCAACAAGCGCTTGCAATGGTTCATTATTAGTTCTTTATTGACTAGCGACACCCAAGAAAATGGATTTTATGCATTGCTATGTATACAACTTGCCAAGTCTCTAATCATACACGCTTGTCGGAACAAATTATGTGGCTGAACAAAAACCTTCAAAGGAAAACAATACTGATACATGGAACTTATACATAACTATGAGAGTTCGTCTTCATATTAGCAATAGCACTAATAATAATATATATCCATAGCTGCCGTATTCGGTATTCGTAGGATGTAATCACTCTAAAATCTGATATTTGCAAGTCAATTACGCTTTATGTCGTCCTGTAAAGTTGTAGATAAATCGGCGATTGATTTTTTAAGGTAGGCGGAAACAGCTTTGGTAAAAAGGTAAGAAACAACAGTCTTAAAAGTCAAAAATTATAGAAATGGCCAAAGCGATAGTCAATTCGTCGTTTTTTCGGAAAAAAAAGCCTTTTAAATATCAACAGCTCGGGCTCAACTTCTTTATTTCATACGACATCATTACAGTGTATATGATACGTCACAAAATATATCACTACATCTTATCAAGAACACAACACACAGTTCTTAAAATACCAAAACAACAAAGAGTTTAAAAGTTTAAATATTCGTCGACTGTATAAAAGCAATTCGTTGTGAAAAATTGCTTTAATTTATTTATAAACTGTGAAACAGACGAACACTCCTTTATATCCACAGGTAGTTTATTGTAATTAGCTCAAATAAAAATCAACAACTTTACGTACTTACGTAGACTAGTTTTAATAACATTAGCTCATAAGCTCATTTGGAGAACCCAAATCACCACAACATATTAAAAAGAAACCTGACGATTGTTTCACTAACCAAGTTAGCGTCATCAGAGGATGAATAATTCTAAATATCTTATATTAGCAACTCTACTTATATTCTTCCGCGATTCTGCAGGTCATCGGTCACTAAACGATTTGGGGAGGTTCAACGGCACCAATTAACATATTTCGTTTGGCGGAAATATTCTTATTATTTTATTATGTCTCGGACCTGCTTCTGTCGGTATTTATTTTATAAAGCAATCTATTAGGTGACTGCTCATAGGCGGCAGAGCGAGATTCATACGTTTTTTATGATTACTATATTTAGCAATATATATACTCTCGAAGGCCTTTAGCTGTCCTGGTTGTTTTTTGGATCTAATTCCAATAGATCTTTTTGTTTGTCCGACGTATTTAGGATCACAACCTTTACAACTTATTTTATAAATTCCCGACATTTTGGCCGTACTATCCTTGTCTTTTGGGTTATCTAGTAAGTTTTTTAAAGTATTTTTTTGTCGAAAATGTTAGTTGCAACTTTTTTTTAAATGGTATCGAGACCTCTCTTTATTCGAGGTTCAAATGGTAAGCAAACAATTTTTCGGCTTTCCCTCTTCTAAACGTCGTTGATTTCGCTAACATTTTCTTTGTTTTCTGTTTGTTAATTATCTTTTCCACTAGGCAAGCAGTGTATCTATTATATTCAGCCACGTTCTTAATAGAATTTAATTCTTTGGTATATCTACCTTTACTTAAAGGAAAATTAATTTACCCGTTTACTAAAAAATTCAGGCTGGCGATTTTTTGTGCGTACGTATGATGTGAGTCATTCGGAATGTAGCTTAGAGTAGTGGTTTTCTTTCTATGGACATAGAATTCTATAGTACCTTTATTCTTGATAACAAGTAAATCTAGAAAGGATAATTTATTATTAATTTATAATTCGTGCGTTAATTTTATAGACTCAAACTTATTGGTTAATTTGGCAATAAAATCTTCTATTCTGCAAATGTTGGTGTTAAACACTGCGAAAATATCATCCACGTAAGGAAACCACACTCTAGGAAAATACTCACTTTCACTTTCAAGATCTGTTTCAAATCTACTCATGAAAAGGTCTGCAATAAATGGCGATAGCAGATTGCCCATTCCCGTGCCTTTGGTTTGTTCAGAAAATGCATTGTTGAATTGAAAAAAATTTTGTTTAATACAAAGGTTTGTCAAAGTTAAATATTCTTTGCAGATAGCATTTTTTTTAAATCCAACTTGCAACTAACATTTTCGACAAAAAACATTTTTGAAAACCTGCTGAATAACCCAAAGGACAAGGATAGTACGGCCAAAATGTCGGAAGATTATGAAATAAGTTGTAAAGATTGTGATCTTAAATACGTCGGACAAACAAAGAGATCTATTGCAATTAAATTCAAAGAACACTTAGCACAATTAAGATACGGTACTATAGATAGATCTTCCGTCGCCCGACATATTTGGCATAATAATCACCACGTTAGTGAGAAGAATCTGAAATTAATAAAAAATGTTAAACAACCAGGACAGCTAAACGCCTTCGAGAGTATATATATATATATATATATATATATATATATATATATATATATATATATATATATATATATATATATATATATTGCTCAATATAGTAATAATAAAAAATTTACGAATCTCGCTCCGCCACCTATGAGCAGTCACCTGATAGGTTGCTTTATAAAATAAATACCGGCAAAAGCACGTTCGAGAGATAATAAAAGAATGCAGATATTTTCGCCAAACGAAATAGTTAATTTTGGTGTCGTTGAACCTCCCAAATCGTTTAGCGACCGACTACCTGCAAAATTGCAGAAGAATATAAATATAGTTGCGGATATTGATAGGATATTTAGAATTATTCATCCTCTGATGACGCTAACTTGGTTAGTGAAACGATCGCCAGATTTTTTTTATGTGTTGTGGTGGTTTGGGTTCTCTGAGTATTCTTATCGGTGCTCATCACAGGTTCCAATCTTCACTTAGTGAACACTAGTTTCCATGTGTGTTACCTCCCTAAGCTTGGTAGTTTATTAACAGTCTTAAAATAAACTGTAGACTGTCAAATAAAAATCAACAACTTTGCGTACTTACGTCGATTAGTTTTAATAACACCAGTTCACATGTGTGTTATTTGCCTAAACTTAATAGTTTATTAACAGTTCTAAAATATAGGTACTGTACACTGTACGTTGCACTAATAATGAAAATTCTATATATTAAGACTGTAGTACAGAATCTTTATGATGCCTTAACAGAGTATTGCAATTTAACCGTCCCTTACCTAATAATTACTGTGGCACTAACTGCATGTTGACTGCCTTACTGGATATCAACATTCATATGCGTGTCTGATTCATGACAGCTTTCTGTAATTCGTTCTCTGTTTCTAGTAATTCAAATGTCTTCAGTCTAGGAATTTTCGTGTAAATTCCTCTGTGTGTTCTGGCCACCTAAGAATTATATAAAACAAGTCACACAATGGCCCCATTGTCGGCTTTTCATATTACTCGTTTCATTTCGACTCTGTGTCATAGTATTTCAAACTTCTTATCCATGTACCATATTACCGTCAGGTATTCAGATTATTCACTATGTGATATACCACTTTTTCATAATTACTGTTTAATTTTATGTCGTTTGTCGGCAATATATGCAGATATCAATGTCAGATTAAATTGTTATTTTTCTATCTTTAAGCGATGCCTTTTCCGCTTATCACTTTTAATTAAAGTATAATGAAATGTTAATTAGTCAAAAATTATAGGTTTCGCCATGTATCTACAGTTGTGAGAAAAGTGTAAAGGTTAAGCGAAAGATTCAAACAAATATTTTAAGTGTTTTCATCTCAAATTTTTCTTAGACAGTCTGTATATCTGGACCCCCCACCTGCTTGACCTGCACATTATGTTGTGGCAAACACAAATACAAAAAACTTTTTTTCTAGGTGAAATAATTTGGCTTTTACACAAAAATATGTCATACGCACCGGATGGCGACCCTGTCGTACATCTCACAATATTCAAGGAGGCTGGCTACCTTGGTCGAATTACTTTAGGTGTATTTTCGCACTAATTTGTATAACGCATTAACCAGCTCTAATGAGAGCGAAACCGGTATGCGTTTTTAATTATGGTGAGAATACATCTGGCCTTACATAAGAAATATGTGTTGCACAAATTAAAATTCACCTTTGTTAAGTTGCATTTAATTTTTTTAGCAACTGTATTTTTTACATATATAATAATAATTAAGAGCTAAATTAAAATCTTATCGGCCATCAAATGACTACGAGGACAAGCATTGGCTTCTTTGAGTTATTTGACGGCAAAAAAATACTGCACATTGTTTTACGGTTTATTGTATTGTGAGTCACGTTAAGGTAAATTTTCTAAATGTTTTTACGTTAAGTTATAAACTGCGAAATGTTTATTGTGTTTTTATACGACTTTATTTGTGTATAATAAATCATTATTATCATTATTACTATTATTAATAATATTATTTGGGAAACGGTAACATCTTACTTTATTAAACGTCTTGACAATATTAGAGCTACTTGTCAAACTGATAAATCGAGCTTTGCAATGATCCGTTAGGCACTTGTTGAAAGACCATCACAATTCGGTCTCCCAACTGTTCCAAATTCGCAGGCCAATCGTTGTAAACAATGCTTTTTAAATGACCCAAAAAAAATCGGCTGGAAACACATCTGAAGACATAGCTGGCTACTCAATAGGTTCTAATCTGTCTTCTGCCTAACCATCGATTAGGAAATGTCACATTAAGGTATTCCCTTACCTTTAGACTGAAATGAAATAGGGCGCCATCGTGTTGGGAGTAGACACTGGGGAAATAACTTTGAAACAATTATCTGATACGGGACACAATATCTTCTTGTAATGATCTTAGACAGCGTGAGCCTATTAAAGTCCCTTCAAAGAAGAAGTGTCCAATTACATGACGACTAACAATTTCTGCCCATGTGTTCAGTTTTTGAGAATATTGGGTATGAATTTCTCCAATCCAGTGAGGCTTAGTGTCAGACCAATATCGACAATTGTGTCTGTTTACACTACCATTAAGGCAAAAGACATTTTCATCAGAGAAAGCAACATAATTTTAAAAATCTCTATTTTGTTGAATAATCTGTATTATTTGTTCACAAAATTCCATCCTTCTATCAAAATACGCTGCAAAAAGTTCTTGCAGGTTATGAACCTTATAGGAAATATACTATTCCCGATGCAAAATCCACTGTACAGAACGTCTGGAGATCTCGTTCGTTCTATCAAGTTCCAATGCAGAAATTTTGGGAGTTTCTTGTACCCCAAGCAATACATCCAGTGTCTTTGTTCTGAAGAAGCAGTTACAGGGCGGTCGGACTTGAGGCAATTTTTTACGCCCCCTGTTTGAATAAATTTGTAGTGAAGTCTGCTTACCGTAGACATGCTAAGGGGTGGGCGGTCAGGGTGAACATTATTGATTAAATGGGAAACGTCATCATAGGTCCTTTTACGATCGCCATAACCGATTATCATTAAAACTTTGATACGTTCTTGTTCACTTAGATGAGCCATATCACAAAAAAGTAAATTAAGTAAATCAACACTAATGTTTTAACTGACAAACAAAAACGCTTGCCACTGTGGAAGATCAACCTAATACCTTTGACAAAACTGATTTTCGGGGTGAAACTATGAAATTATGTATGTATAGCCTGTATTATCGCTTAAATAAGTTGCATGTCTGACAAGGCCCTGTATTTTAGGCTGTTTTGGACAGATATAAAATTACTTGAATAGTCTATATTTTACTTCATTTATTTTCATGAAAAGCCTATTGTTTTTTCTTGCTAAACGTAACTTAAAAATAATTAGTACCATCAAAGAGTACGCTGAATACGCATTCCAAAAATTTGTCGAATGACTCATGTTGCTATTTAAGATATTAAAGGGTTTTCAGCTTAAAAAAACGCGGTGCCTCAAAAATGTCGATAATGCTACCAAATCTGCACCAATCCTACAAAATCCGATGTCTTTCTTGGTTGAAAAGTTATGGCCTTGTTGCGTTACGTATGCGCAACTCTCCAATGGATGGAAAATCAAATTTTGAACTTTAAAAAATGTATGATATTTCATCTATATCATCCAGATTAAACTACAATTTTCAATGTGTGCCTTGGCGCCTTGGGTTGCAGTTTAGATTTTTTTCTAAACGTTGTTGGTTAGAATATCCATAGGGGAATTTTCAGTGTTTTATTCAATTTAAAATATCTTAATTAACTTTGGTACAATAAAGGCAAACGGATTATCCATGTTTATATTTTCATATTGTTACGTTCTTTGGGGTTCTGGATTTGTTGACTAACAAAACACAGCTTTTCAAACTACTAATTTATTATAACTAACTATTTTGCGACCATAAACACACCACTAAGTACAATTTTGAGAACCCAAGAGAGACTTTCAGAAAAGATAAACCAGACTAAACCGTTGTCTGTTTACCATTTGAACCGCGAATTACGAGAAGTTTTAATAGCATTTTTAAGAAAGCCAACTTGCTGCTAACATTTTCTACAAAAGATACATTACAAAATTTGCTGAGTATCCCAAAGGATAAAGATAAAACCACAGATGTGTCTGGAATCCATGAAACAGGTTGTAGGGATTGTGAACTTAAATATGTTGGGCAAACTAAGAGAACATTGAAACTAGATTTAAAGAACATTTAGCACAATATATCGCACTATTGACAAATCATGTATTGCTCAGCATATTTGGGATAATAATCATTATGTAGATAAAGAAAATCTTAAGTTAATAAACAATGTCAGGCAGTCGCGTCAGTTTAATGCTTACGAAAGTATATATATATATATATATATATATATATATATATATATATATATATATATATATATATATATATATCGTTAGAAATTTAAACAAAAATGTTTCAATGGATAGAGTAGGTCCGGCTCTATATAGTCTATTGTTCGAACTGTTATCTTCATAACCAGCGTGTCCTTCTTAGAAGGAATATTTTATAACAAAGCACAGCATAACATAGGCAGGTATGCAGTTTTAATCACAGGGATTTAAGACTCAACAGTGGGGGTCTGCCTGCATACCTTCCTAGAGAACGCTGTTCGCAACTGCTTAACAACTAACATATAAATAGTAGTTCTAGTCTTTATTCACTTCGTTTATTCATCCCCTTGATGACGCTAACTTTGTTAGAGAAACGATCGTCGGATCAAAAAACTGTATTGTGATTAATTGGGGTCTCCAAATTGTACTTATCAGTGGTCATCACAGGTGCTAATCTTCACTCATAAACACACCAACTAAAATATTCCTCTATTACAAATTTCCATAGAACTATGTTCGCCTTCTTTGATCACTTATTCTGCACCAACGCTAACTCACCACGACTGACTGCGGCCCGCTTATTTATACTGTCCATAGAGATTCTAGACCTTTCTACATTGTCCCATACCTGTCACTTCTGATAACTTCTAGAAATATAATTTCAGAGTGTTCGCTGTTACCAACACACTTTACAAGATGTCTGTGACCATAGAAGTAACAGAGTTTATAAACCTAATTCTCATAGAGACGGGTGTGACAATATTATATAAGTAGGTAATTTGTAAATTGTTTTCACAAGTATTAACTAAAACTTAATCTGACAAACTTAAATAAGGTTCTTTGACAGCTTGTGAGATGAACTTATTCGTATTTTCCGCTTATATTTATCTTTACTTCCACGGGTTCAAATTTTGTCACAAGTTGATTAACAACTTTTTTAGATTTTATTTTGTGTAAGTTCAATTACAGGTTATATAATTTCAATTATATGTGTTGCATCAGGAATTTTTCGTGTAAAAAATATTACGTCACTTTTTAGTGTTTTTGTAGAAATCACTTTTTGTCAAATTTTTGTGAAACACTAGCAATAAATAATTACTGCTTAAAAAGTTATTGCACAAAAATCTTTGCGAATTAACGTAAAAAAAATCGAATTTTCGCGAAACAACTTTTTTAGCAAATTGTAGTGTGAAAATTTTATAGAAAATTAAAAAAAAAATACATATTTTTTTGTGTAACATTACAGCCCAATTTTTTAAGGCTAGATGTATTTTTACCATAATTAGAACCGCACCGGTTTCGCTCTAATTAGAGCTCATCAGTACGGTATACTAAGTACAGCGAGAACACACCTATAAATTAATACGGCTATGGTAGCCGGCCTCCTAGAACATTGTAAGATGTACGACAGGGTCGCCATCTCGGTGCGGAACCAGGTAGTATGTTGTCACGACAGCTCCAAATAACACACAAAAAAATCTCTATTTTATGACATTTTATGTGATTTGGAGCTGTCGTTACAACATACTACCTGGTTCCGCACTGAAGTGGCGACCCTGTTGTACAACCCAATTCTTGTAAAAAAGTTGGGAATTTTTATGAAAGAGTGAGATTATTTGCAAATTTTCATCTAAAGATTTTTTAGGAATTTTTTCAAAAATCTTTTTGTAAATAATTATATCTTACCAAGTGTATTAATTGTGTAAATATAGTAGGTACATGGTTTTTACTATAAAGGTGATACTCTTTATCACATTTAATGTCTTTCATTCAAAAAAGCCATATTTCACTTTAAAAAAACTTTTTTTAAGAAAAGTCGCTACTATAACGCACTACCTGTGTCCAGACGTTCTCAACTTTTATAGTCATTTGATTTATCTGCAACCCTCCTTAGTTGTTCTTACCGAATATTTACAAGCAAAATTCTTAACCCAACTAATTTTAAATGCACTTGTCACTTTGGTCCAACGACTTTGCTGCCAGGTTTATATTTATATAGATTGCACAGGAAAGTTTATAACTAGACTTGATTGGTTCCCAGTTCAGTGCAAAATCGGAATACCGAATGCAGGTTAGCTGACCTGTCATTTGTATGTTGTATCTATGTTTTCTACTTCTAGGTTAGAAGTTAGAATGCATTTTGAATTTTGATTCTTAAAGTGCTTAGAATATTTTATCAGGCACTTACTCAATAGCTTTATTATTGAATAGTGATGGGTCGTTATTTAACTTGCTGTTATTTTTTAACGGTTGCCGAGCAACAACGGTAACCACCTGTTATCGATATATAAATACTTTTTATATCGTAAACCTACCTACTAAATTTGGTTATCAAAGCTTTATAATTTTTATAGATAAAAATTTTTTTCGAATGAAAACTCAAAATTTTTCCCGGAAAACCTCGTCCGATTTTCCTGGCTAACGAACTTATCCAAGCCACTCGCAAAAGGAACGTGTATGCCAAATTTTATCAAAATCGGCCCATTATTTTTTGAGTTATCGGTGTGATACATATATATATATATATATATATATATATATATATATATATATATATATATATATATATATATATATATATATATATATATATATATATATATATATATATATATATAAACATATAAAAATTCAAACTGACACCGGATATGGGTTCTAGGGGTCCTAGTTCGCGCTCGTTTGCAAAAAATTTTCCAAAATTCAAAAGTCGGGATCTCCCCATTAGTGAATTTTTTCTACGAAAATTCACTAAAATAACAGGTACAAAATAACGCTTTAGACTAAAATAGAATTCGGACTCGTATCCGTTTCTTTTCCACTGCAACTAGCTTCGATGAATAAACAGCGGTTTTAATCGGCAACTGTTAAATTTAACGGGATGAATGGACATGAGACTGGGAATGCTAAATATGTATGGGTATGTTATGCAGTATAGAGCGGACTTTACTTCATAACATATCACTTAACACCTTATTTATACTAGTGTGCACGCTCTCGCTCACAGCTTTGGGAACGTAGGACGCTATCGATCGACTATCCAGTTCCAAATAACAGATAAATAACTGAACCTGATATTCTCAACGGTTATTATTAAATAAACTTAACAGGGTCAACTGTTAATAGAAAATAACCGTTTTGCATATCACTATTATTGAATAACTTAACAGTCAAACAGACTAAGTTATTCCGTGTAAATTAACTACTCCTTTTAACATGTCAAAACAAAAAGCTGGGGTACATTATATTGAAGGTAAGACGAAATGAAGAAAGTAGAATCGACATATATATATATATATATATATATATATATATATATATATATATATATATATATATATATATATATATATATATATATATATATATATATATATATAGTATGTATGTTTTATCAACTAGGAGCGACCACATTCAATAATTTTATTTATTTATTTCATACCTATGGGGCACATTCTTCCCTTTGTGATGAAAAAATCAGTGTTTGTCCAATGCCTATATTAACACTGTTAGAAAGTTTATGCACATAAAGAAACAAATCGGGAATTGAGTATTATTTATTCAAAAAATTGTTGATGCAAGATAAAATAAAACTTTTTTTTTTCAATGTAAAGGAACATATATTAAAGCAAATATATATGTATAGTACTTTCTTTCTATCAACATAATACTTATGTGTGTATGTGTGTGTGTGGTGTGTGTGTGTGTGTGTGTGTGTGTGAGAGAGAGAGAGAGAGGGGGGGGGGGTTGGCTTGGAAACGGGTCCTCAACCACAAAAAAGATTAAAAATTCATACATATATACATACACACAAACTTACTATATGTTAAATAGTTTCACCTCCTTCTTAAATACGGATGTTCAACTGTTTCAAAAATTCGACCAGAACGTTGAAGATTTCAAGTCTTTCAAGACTTAATAAATATAAAATATCAGTTGTAAAAGAAGTGTTTAGTCTTCAAAGATTTACGTAATGGTTTTTTACCGCTGGTGGATAGGTTTTACAACCAAACAAAATATGATTAATATCTGCACTAGACAAATTATCACATGCACATTTTGAAGACTGTATGATTCCCAATCTAGATGAATGACTGGGAATTTTCCATGGCCCGTTTTGAGCCTAATAACTGTTGACACAAAATGTTTTGAGACGCTAAAGAAGAATATGTGTGGGACTTTATTGGGTAATGTAGAGTGCAAGAGAGAATATGGGTTCTTTGCTGTTTTTAGTGAATTTTTATTTAAAAAAAAAATCACTAATAGAGAGGTATCGATGGTGAGACTTTGCAAAAATTTTTGCAAACGAGCGCGAACTAGAACCCATATCCGGGGTCAGTTCAATTTTTATATGTTTTTGTATATATATATATATATATATATATATATATATATATATATATATATATATATATATATATATATATTTATTTATATATATATATATATATATATATATATATATATATATATATATATATATATATATATATATGTATCCATCTGATAACTCAAAAAATTATTAACCGATTTCAATGAAACTCGGCAAGTTCCTTTCTTTTATTAATGGCTTGGATGAGTTCGTTAGCCAGGAAAATCGGGCGATGTTTTCTGGAAAAATTTTGA
This sequence comes from Tillus elongatus, assembly GCA_964006375.1. Taxonomy (NCBI): domain Eukaryota; kingdom Metazoa; phylum Arthropoda; class Insecta; order Coleoptera; family Cleridae; genus Tillus; species Tillus elongatus. The sequence continues at coordinate 90,848,912 of OZ023269.1, read as the reverse complement.
GTTTCCTTTCAAAAAAAAATTTTTTCTCCGAAAATAACAAATCTGCTTTAATGAAATTTACTATATATGTTGCCTTGAGAGAGACCTTACTACGTGCCAAAATTAAACTTTTTAAGTTTATAGAAAATTGAGTTATTCAAATTTTAAATCTTCTTTTGAAAATTTTTTTTTATCCGAAAGTTACAAAGTTATTTTAATGAAATTTGGTGGATATCTTTCCCTGCGAAATACCTTATTAAATATCAAAATTAAACTTTCTAAGTTTGTAGAAAATTGAGTTATTCCAATTTGAAGCATTTAATAAAAATTCACTACCATAACGCACTTTCTGCGTCCCGAGCTTTTTGATATATCTTTCCACTCATCCCACACAACATTTTTAACCATAGTAGGCAAGTCTATGGCAAAATGAGGTTTTTTAAGACACTGTTTGGACAGTTTCTTTAAACGTAATACTTGAATCCTGCTTTCCTGCTAATGTCCTCCCTGAAACTTTCTAGTAATTTTTGTAAGCCCACGAACACATTTTCGCCACTAATTTTTCGATATTCATTTTTAAATTCGTTACTGAATAGTTTATTGGCAACAGAAAGGCTGAAAACATTATAGCCATCTCTTGCAACTTCATAATAGTTATCAACATATTGCAACATTAAATCAATTTTATGTGAATGTAGAACTGGCGGTGGGCTGTGGCTATTATGAAATAGCACACAGATATTTTCCTTCACTTGTGACATAAGTTTGGTACCTTAAAACTGCAGCAGTACTTAATTCCTGCTACTGGTTATGCTATTGTATCTTTAATCTTAGATCTTGATTTTCAGTTGTAGTTGTGAATAATGATAAGTTTGTGTTAGTGTGAGTAACTATCATTTGTATTCATTTGAAACATTACCCCTTGACCACAATTGTAAGCTCAGAATGACAGTTTGTGTTTTTGGATAATCCTTACATATTTTTTTAGCTGAATGTTGACAACTCAAAGGAAGTTTGTATATATTTACATTACCAGAAGTAAGTAACCATCTTAAGTCTCTTCAAGTAACTTTAGAATCTGAAGAGAGCTGTTCTTACCATGACTGTGCGAGAATATTTATTCAATTAAAGTTTGAGAGGTTTTACAAAGCAATATGGTTGCAACTACCCTCGTCAAGATTTGATAACTAACCTCCTAATCAGAAAAACAACATTTTCATTTTTTTCTGGATTGATGTATGTGTAATTTTTTATTGTGTACAACACATCACGGTTTATCATAATGGAGAATAGTGTAGCACTATAGCAATTAATATGAGGAAATCAAGTTGAAAACTAACACCTAATTTATTTGTGTGACATATCACTAATTCTAACCAATATATCTTATTTTAAATAATTACAATCATCCACTTCCATTCATTCACCTACTTAAATGTCAACATCAATAAATCAACATCCGATACTTATCGCATTTACTCGCATTCCGACGAAATTAGCCAATCATAAACCCCCAAATCCAGGTATATGCACTACTCAGTGGGATGCGCGAATATACCTGAAGAGCAAACTCCTGACAAAATTATTATAAAAATCTGAGAAGGAGAACGAAGCAATTTTTAAGTTAGTAAAGAAACTTTTCTTTCTCGTCAGTAATAAACGTCGGTCTAAAAAATTCGCGGACGTTCAAGTAACAAAATGCAATATAGTTTTTTTAAAGTTTAATGTTGTTTCATTTATAGGGGTATTAAAGTACAGCAATTATGTAATTCAATATGGCAAGATTTTTGCAAAACTAATTTGTTTGTTTTTTGGTATTCGTTTTGGACGTCGTTATTGTTCTGCAAATATTCCAATTTAACTTGAGAATAAAAATTAAGTCAACGTAAAGCTTCTTATATAAGGTTTATAACAAGATATGAAATGTAGCACGGATAATTGAACAGTTTCTATATTATAAGTTCATTACATTTTCTCCTACAATTTTTGCTGCATAAGGCGTACATATGAATCCCTTTCTTCAATTAGTACAAAACGGCGTTAGAAGGAAATAAATTTACCTACTCATTTTTGCTTGCAAGTAAAACAAATCATATTTCGCCACTGACTGAAAAAAAAATTAAGCTTGTGCTTTCATCACAAAATACGTTTTTTCACTTTTTGTAAAGCAGTACCTTATTTAATTATATTTCCTTTGCGAAAGCTACATCCCTCAGGCTTTACAGGCTGGAAAATTTTTCCTATCAAGCTTATCAGAGTCTAAAGGTGATGTGACCTGACTGTCGCCACCGTGGACATGCTGCTTTGTTCCAAAATAGAGGTTCTTCAAATTGTACCCACCCCTGCTTTTTCAAATAGACATCATCTACATTTTTTAAAGTTTTTTAAGTTTTTCAGTACATAGTGCAAAATTAACACCAACCTAGGTTGTGGCATTGTATTTGAGTAAGTTTAATGTCTGCACATTCCTCACTACGGAGGGGGCGTAAAGACGTCAGTCCTGTGTCCATGCAATGCTGGACACGTTAATTATCCATACCCTTCTTACAGAGAGGTAGAGGTTTCGCAAAATTTCCAGGATAGTGAGGTGAAACTGTTCCCTGGCGTCGGTGATTGGCCATAGTCATGGAAATAGACAGACGTTAAAGAAACAAAAAACACACACACAGATCTCTTGATTGCTGTTATGAATAGAGTTTATGTTTTCCATTATTTAAATGACTTTCTTTCGAAAATCTAACAGTCTGAGGTATACACATTTTGATGGTACCATGTAGACAATTCAATGATCTATCAAAATTAAAAAAGGGAGTTGTCGTTTAAAAAAAATATGTCGACGACGTCATATTCGAAAAGCAAAAGTGGAAGAAATGTAAATTTTATCCAAAAATGTGTATTTTGAAAACTAGAGTTGACGTGTCCGAGCATTTCGTCAAAATACAAATCGCTAAAATTTTAATGACTTTATTCCCTACTTTTTCCGCTCACTGTGCATATATATATATATATATATATATATATATATATATATATATATATATATATATATATATATATATATATATATATATGCCAAATTTTCTAAATTTTTATACTTACTGAGCAAATTAATGTCTTAAAAAATGTAATTATAGTAATTCATCCAAGGTACTTGTTAGTTTCACAAGTCAGATTCTTCCACGTTAAGAGCCATTTTTTCAATGACCCCAAATTAAATATATATATATATATATATATATATATATATATATATATATATATATATATATATATATATTATAGTTTACTAAATTTAACAAATTTTCAATAAACTTAAAAAAATAAACAACAAAAACTTCATTTCCTGTGGCCAACAAACTACTGGAGCGAAAGAAGGTACCTATCGTCTGTTTGAGAACAAGCGTAGTTTGAAATGTTCATTGCAGATAAACGATTACTATATATTCGTTAATAGTTGTTGCCATCACTTAGTAAAACCCTTGAATACCAAATACAGGTCACAGGCAATTGAGAAGCCAGAGATTTAGTCCACTATACAGGTCGACACCTGGAAACGACGAGGGCGAGTTGTAGGGCACTTACCGTGATTTTGTTGGAAATCGCTTAAAGAGGTATTTTTTTCTTTCTAGGCGGAATACAAAATCCCAACATTAACCCTTAAACGGTGGTGCGATCCACCCCTAAAATAAAAAAACAGGGGGGGGGTCAAGTAGCACATAATTTTAGAGCTGCTCTGAATCTCTTTTCAACGGTGCCTCTATTTATCAAAAAGGTACATGTCAGTATATCAAATCTTCAAGATTTCGACCACCAGCCTCCATACAATAGTTTTGTTGAAAACATCGGCGCACATTCTGTAACATTTCTGAAGTGATTTGGCGCTAATCGTTTGAGATCAGCTGGCGTAAATCTTGTAAGGAATCGGGCTAAGTACAATAAATTTTACTTTTTATGTGACCCCACAAAATAAATCTAAGGGTGATAAATCTGGCGATCGTATGGGCCATTTTATGGAACTTCTTCTCCTAACGAACCCAAAGCATAGTGTGTAGGAGATTTTTCCTGCTGAAATATCAACTGGTCTTCGCGATAATGCTCATCATTTTGGATAATGTCACTAAACAAAACTGATGTTTTCCAACAACTCCAAGTACACATCTACATTTAGATTACCAGATAAGAAAGAATCGCCAACACTATGATCACCAAAAATTCCAGCCCAAACATTGAGTTTTTTTGGGTGTTGTATATGACTGTATGAAATAATTTGGGATTAGAATCGGCGCAATAGCGACAATTATTACTTTCCACGGTTTGGGAAACACGAACACTCATCCGAAAAGCAAGTATTAAAAAGAAAATTCATTCATTCCCCACTTATCAATCAATAAAGTCCAGATGGCGGTCAAAGTCATCTTCATTTAGTTCGTGTGCAAGATATATTTTGTATGGATGGACTTCTGAGGTTAAAAATTTTTTGAATGGTAGTTCGCTTAAAACAAGATTGACATGCCAGGCCCCGCACCTGTCCTGGGATTACAAGCAACATGACCAAGGACCGCCACTCCACTACTTTATTTCTTTCAGCTCTTAGTTATGTATTACAAACAGACACGGTCTATTAAAACCGCCATAAACTGCCAAACATACTTTCGATTAACATGATTATCTCAGTGTTGTTGATTAAATAATTCTGCTGTTCTATTAGCACATTGATTCTTTGCGTAAAAAAGATGGAATCATTTCCAACCTCTGTGCAATCGAGTAAACCATTTTGTTGAATAGCTGCACAAGCAGCAATAATCTGATGGGCAAATAATAAAAATCACTCGTACACTAAGGTTTCTTCGCAAATAAAAAGCGAAAAGCAGAATTTAATCATTATCAGTAACAATTCAAACATTGTCAACTCCCACTTTTTCGTAAGTGATAATCAGATAAAACAATCAACAAAGCGCGACCATATATGTGGCAAATTAAATAAAACCCTTTTTTTTTCTTTAGGAGTCAATTTCTCAGAACCCATTACTTCAAATTAAAAAAAAAAGAATAAGACACCGTTGAAAAGACATTTAGGTTAGGTTAGGTTAGGTGAGGTTAATTTGTGAGTGTGCTAACGGTCCCACCAGTTCGACCTAAAAGTCTATTGTGGCTCACGTTTAATTATTATTAATTTAATTATATTAATTATCCAGCCCCCTACAGAGGTCGAAAATTTTTGTGGGCGAAAGTTGATCCAGATCTTCTGGTGCAAGCTCTGTATTCACAAAGAGCAGGTGTCTCGTCTCGTCCGCAGCCGAACAGGAACATAGCACATGATCTGCTGTTTCGTCACTCTCCATACACAGCCGGCACTCAGTGCCTTGACCGAGGCCAATTCGGTGCATGCGGTGACGCAAGCGGCAGCGTCCTGTATACAGGTCGACTATAGTTCTCAGTTGCTGTCTGTTTAGCTCTAGAAGTTTTTTACGCCTTGACTCTAAAAGGCCATTTAAGAAGACCTTAAGGTGGACTTATCCTGACAGATTTTGCCATTGCTGGATTGTCACTCTATCTGTCCAGGTCTTTAAGGTTCGTTTTGCTGTGCATGATGATATCTCCAGCACAGGTTCTGGTCCGATAAAGTCCTCCTGGGCACCACCCCTGGCAAGCGCATCGGCCGCTACATTGCCATCAAGGTCCGAGTGACCCGGTATCCAAACCAGCGACACCTCAATGCAGCTGCCTAGTTCGTTGAGGGTACATTTACAGCTCCAGGCCGTTTTTGAATTGCAACGGTAGGAACCAAGTGCCTTTATTGCAGCTTGGCTATCTGAATATATTTTTATCGATTTGTGTCTGCACTGGTTTTGTATAATTTCCCTTGCACACATTTTGATGGCGTACACTTCCGCCTGGTGTATGTTTGCATACTTTCCGAGGCTAGTGGATATTCTTGCATCGGTGTTGCTCCCATATGCGCCGGCTCTTGTCCCCCTATCGGTTTTGGAGCCGTCGGTCTACCAGAGATCTGCCCTCAATAGGGTCGTTTGGTTTCATTCCTAGTCCTCCCTTTCCGGAAGGACGGTCTTGAAAGACAGATATCTACTGATCTTTGTAGGAATCAGGTCTGACATCATTCCCAGAACCTCATGACTCTCAATGTCATCGAGGAGTCCGGACCCTCCCAAACTGCATTGCCTTCAGCATGCTGTCGGCCGTTTGTTTTAGTCTGTACGTTGTCCACCTAGCATGCCTCTCCAGCCAAATGTAAAGAGGTGGGATGTTTAGGAGGACTTGCAGAGCGGCTGATAAAGCGGTGCTTATCGCGCCCGTTATCATCAGGCAAGCTTGTCTCTGTAGCTGAGCCAGTTTGGCCCTAGCGATACCAGGAAAAGCCTTAGGCCACCAAACTATAGCTCCATAGGTTATCATCGGTCTAATAACCAGTATATAGTGCCAGTACATCTGTTCTAGGCTTGTTTCCCAGTTACTTCCACAGATTCTTCGGCATATTCACAGGGACAGTGTGGCTCTGCGGATTACATGCTGTAACTGTACGTTCCAGTTGAGCTGCTTATCTAGGACAATCCCCAGATATTTCGCCTGTTTCGTAAATGGAATTGTTTCCCCCATAAGAATAGGTGGTTTTAATTTGTCCAATCTTTTTCTTCTGGTAAATGGTACAATGATGGTTTTGCGGGGGTTCACATACATCTGCTACCTCCGGCATCAATAATTCTCTACATTTAGTGCTTCTTCAAGAGTATTTGACATAACTATTATGACAAGATCATCAGCATAAGCCTGGACCTCAACCTCCCACAGCCCCAGGATATCCGGCAAATCGTCCACAAATAGGGACCAAAGCAGAGGGATAAAACTCCTCCCTGTGGGCACCCCCTCGCAGAACTGAAGCTGACCACCTCCCGCTGCCACAAGGTAATAATTGTCCGATTGTGCAGCATGCTACTGATCTAGCCACAAATGGGAGGTTTGACCCCTCTAGCGATAGCAGCTTGGTAAAAGGAGTTAGGTAGTGCATCGTTAAATGCTCCTTCAATGTTGTCACCTCCCTGTTATCCAGGAAGTGTGTAATTTTCTCAACAACGTTATTGAGTGCTAACTCAGTAAATGTGCCAGTTTGGTAGGCATACTGGTGGATATATAGGCGGTTATTGTTAAGGGTATTCCCCTAATGTGTCCGTCCAGTATTTTTCTAATTGCTTCAAGGGAAATGAAGTAACATTGAGAGTTGTCAGCGAATTGAGTTGAAGGTCATTACGTCCCAAATTGGGAACATATACACCCCTAACCACCGTCCATCTGCATGGAATATAGTTCCAAACCAGACTGGTCCTATACAGGCTGATAAGGAATGGGAGGAATGCCTCCAGTCCATTTTGTATCAGAACCGGAATCACAATGGCTGGAAATGCTTAACAGCACACTCCACCGCCGAGGCTGTAAGTATTTCGCGAGCAACCCGCCAGTCTTCCCTTTGAGGGCGTTTATATCGACACCCGGCCAGCAGGATTTCTTCACTACTCAGGATCAGACTACCTGGGAAATGTGTGTGCTAAGAGCTCTAACGTTTCTTTCCGCGATTCTGTAAAGGAACCATCTGGTTGTTTTATAGATCCCAGTTTCTGGACACGGTGGCGTGAGAGAATCCTGTGGACCCTGCTGGGTAAATTGACAATATACCCGCAGAACCTCCTCCAGGACTTCCTCTTTGCGTTGCTTATCTTAATGTTGTAATGTGTCAGAGCGGATCTATATTGTTCCCAGTTGCCTGTATCTTAGCGCAATTGAAGAGACGTCGCACTTCTCTTTGTAGTTTTTAGAGGTTTTGTTCCACCAAGTAGACCCTCGACTGTCTTTTTTTTGTCTTTAGTGGACAGTTTTCGTGGTACGCTGAGATAATTGCGTCCATTACTGGTTCAGCTGCAGTTTCCCTCTCTTAACGATCTTTTACTTTGGGGCTAGCGGACTCAGTTGGGATATGAGGGATTGCTTGTAGCCCTCCCAATCATTTCTCCTAGAGTCACGATACTCCACCACATGCCTAGGGCCTGTTTCAATCTTAAACGGAATATGGGCATGGTCTGAATTTGAGGTTCAGACGACACCCTGCATTTGACGATTTTCGTGCTCAATAGTCTTGAGCTGATCGTGAGATCTTAAACCTCTCTCCGATTAACCGTTAGAAAGGTGGGTACCGAGCCTACGTTGTGTCGCCTGTTAGTGTCAATGCTTCTCCAAATCAGATAATGTGAGTTCGCATCACACCCCATTACAAGGTGACTATTGTTCCTCTTGCAGTCGGTAATAAATTTTTGCACCTCTACTGGAGGAGTTTGGTCTGCATCTCTGTCTCCGGGGAAGTAAGCTGAACACGCTACTACATCTAGCCTGGTCCATCCGGATGTGATCATGAGATGGATGACTGCCATGTCCTTGGTACAGTAGTCTGGAAGTACAAAATACTTTAAGTTGTTTCTGATTCAGATACAGACTCTGGGGTTGCTACCAGAGCCCACCTCTACTATCTTACCAGAAGTATTACCTAACTCTTTGGTTCGGTCCAAATTGACGGTCCAGGGCTCTTGGAGAAGAGCAATGTCTATCTACTCCTCGTTTAATTTCATTCTAAGGAGATATGTTGCAGGCCTAGCATGATGCAGATTCGCTTGAATGCACCTAATTGTGCTGGGCATAGATTGATAATTGGGATAGGGGTTAAAGTAGGTTATGTGATCAGGTAGAGGGAGAGGTAAGAAGAGAGGTCAAGGATTGTATTAGGGTGCTACACCATCCTCCTTTTCAGAAACCCAATTCTCAGGCTTCTTAAAGGAGGGCCTATCTTTGTTAGTCATACAAGGAGGGGATTTCCCTCTCCCCCGTGGTTTTCCTTTGGAAGTTCTAGTGGAAGGATGTATCTTGCCTCCTCCTCTATTGGGGACAGTTCTGTTGGAGGATCTATTTCCTCATGAGGTGCCACTTCCTGAGGGTATTGCTGGAGGGACTGCTCGTCCTCCACTCTCGGAAGGGCATGTTCCAGTCCCAGTAGGCTGACTGGCGGTGCTGGTACTAGTAGCTGTGGGTTTATTCTAAGCTGCAGAACCCCTTACCCTTGGTCAGAATAAAGCCTGCCAAGGTATGGTCTGAAGCCAGTTTCCTCCAGCGTGGCCATGGATATTTTGTCAACTGAGAAGGTACACGTTTGTCCTGATGGTCCCGCCTCTACTTGGTGTAGAACAGTCCACTCCTGAGTGTTCAGGCCATCATTCATCCTCGGGCGCTTTCCCATGGCTGGAGCTCCAAACTGCCCGCTCCAGCCAAAGAGCACAAATAATAAGCAGCCAGCCAGGCCGATGTATGCATCCCTGGAACCTTATCTTTGGCTCTTTTTCTGGTATGCCATTCACAGCTTTCAAAATTGACCTCTGCAGAAGCACCAGTTGTTCACTACTCAGTAAAGAGGAGGGATGTTCCGAGTGAATAATGCCCACTCTCACCCCTCCGGCCATTGCTCTGAATGTTTTTCTGGCAGGACCCTTTTAGTTTTACTTTTGCATTTTGTTGAGGTATACTGCCATCTGACCGAAGTCGCTTCCCAATTTCGGCTCTCAAAGTCGAGGCGTCCTTGGGTCTTTTTGTCGCACCCTCAGAGCCGCCGTCCCCTCCCTGAGTCCGGCGGTACCCGACTTTTGCTAGAACCTGACTCAAGGCGGTTTGAATAAGGCACACCCGGATTGAGCAGACGACTTAGCTGTATCCTTGCGGCTCCAGACAGTCTTCGTCTTTTCCTTTGCTCCTCCGTGTGGCGGACGGGAGACTAGAAGCTCTCGCTTCTCATCGGTGGACAAAGATTTTGTGTATAGAGTCCCTTCCTTAATAAGTTTGGAGGTTAGAGAGGGGATCCTCCATTTATACGTCCATAAGTCCGGCAGTTAGAGAGGGAATAACCCCCATCCCTACCTCCATAGGTTCTCCAGTTGCCTGGAGATCAAGAGTATTATTACCCATCTCGTTTGGGTTTATATTTTTAACTGTGTCCATATACTGTTCCCACGAGCAGCTGAAAAAAATTGTGGTTTATCGCCATGGAAGAGCCCCGCATTCCATGGAGAGGCATTTATACACAGAAAGGTCGCCCGGTTTCCCTGGGGAGGGTTACACTAGAGACAGAGTTACCACTCTACCAATGCCCGGTCATACCTGCCAAAAGCAGCATCGCTGCGGCATCAACTCGCCAAAGACCATGCGATGTGGTTTTTTATAGAGGTCTCTCCTCACAATGCCGGCCAATTAAGGCAACCATTCCCGGCCCTACTAAGACATGACTAGGTAGGGCCCCACCAACGTCTCCAACACCTCTATACCACCCCTAGCCATATATATATATATATATATATATATATATATATATATATATATATATATATATATATATATATATATATATATATATATATATATATATATATATATATATATATATATATATCAACAGCCCTATCCGCGACCCGGGAACGCGCCCGATTGCTAGCTCAAGCTTGCAATAGCGCCATCGGCGGATGCATGCAAATCCCGGGAGTCACCTGCTTCGAGAAAAGACATTTACACCAGCTCTAAAATGAGGTACAAGTTAACCTTGTTATTTAACATTTTAGGGGTGGAGCGCACCACCACTTAAGAGTTGGTCCTGCAATTTTGAAAACAAGCCTAAAAGCCTTCCCCATTAAAAGCGAAATTTATATCTTAGAAATGTTTAACAAAATCACGATAAGGGTCCTAAAACGCGCCTGTTTTGTTTTTAAGTAGTCACCCTGTATACATCGCATAAAATGAAGTGCAATTTATATTGTGATTTAAAGCATCAAAGCGAGGCATAATTGAGAATTTTTATTATGGCTGATGGCGAAGAACTAGCTAGTATAAGACTAGACATGGCGCGTATGCCTGTTAAAAGTATATCGCCAAAGTACACTCTCGTTAGCTACCCTTATTTCGATATCAAACAAACCTTTGAAAGACGACCATGCATTGGGTGAATACACTGGCAACCATTACATGATATATTAATACTTACTTACCATTCATTTGCTGCCGACAAAGACACAATGATAATAAAGGTTATTTTTCAGAAAAGTCGAATTGTTATAAAAATTCTTCCCCATGATGGGCCAAAGTCTTCTCGTATTTGTTCTATTAGTTCATTTTCATTATGAAAATTCACTAGTGGAGAAGTAACGATCGTGAGACTTTAGAAAATTTTAATTATATATACATATATATATATATATATATATATATATATATATATATATATATATATATATATATATATATATATATACCGGATGTTTTTCAAAAGTGGGTCACCCCAATAACTTTTTTATTTTTTGAAATAAAAGAATTAAATTTGCTATGTTGTATATATGACATAAATCCAACTTGCTTCATGTATTCAGTTGTTTTCGTTTACTTCCGGTTTCACTGGAAATGTCTGAAACTTTTGATTTTTAAATTGGACCTCTGGTATTTTTTTGCTTTAATTGATAGAAAATGACATTCTGAATACCATGACACCTCATAAGTCATTTTTTGACATTTTCGCTTAAATTAAAATAATTTTTTAAAATTCAATCTAGACTGTCATGACTACGTTAAAACCATTACCTTTTTAATCAAAGAGCCATGGAAAAATAGATTAGATCATCTAATGTTTTTATCTCTTCCTGGCGGGTTAAAAGACCCCCAAATTTTATTTTTAGGCATAACTCAATTTTTTCAAATATAAGGAGGGTGGCTCATTATCATATTCAGCACAAGCATTCTTTGACGAATAATTTGGTACCTTACGCATGCATTTTGTGTTAAATTGTCGTTACAAACCACCTACTATAATTTCATATGATGACAACATTGCAATTGGCCATAAGCGTAATGGCATGTGTAATAAGTAGGCCTCGAAATAACAATTTATTGATATTTGACAATGGAGTCTGTCACTCAAAAACACGTTGGCGATAGTTGTGACAGGTAGGCTTAACAATAAAAAAAGTAAATAAATAAACACTCATTAAGCTAAACATTTTAATCATTCTAAGAGACAAAATATCCAAACGCTAAATACTTGTCTTGATATCGCCATCATAACAGTTTCCAAAGTTTTGATGTAACTGCTACTTATAGCTCTGATACTTATACTTTCGAAGGATTTTCCAAACAGACGAAGCACTTATGTGGCATTTTGTGGTGATTTGTCTCGTAGATGCGGAAAAATCTTGATCCGCATATGCTAGTACATAAATCTCTTTATTTTCTTTTACAATAAATCTTTCATGTCGTTCATTAGGCTCGTTATGCATTTTCTGTTCCAATTTAGAAAAAATAATGGCGTGACGGGAGGCGTCGTTCAAGAAATTTTTATGCTTAAAGTCTAGCAGCTTCACAAGAATTTTTTCCAGGTTCTCCATGATTTTACAGCATGTTCATTTTCTGATTTCTTGTATGTCTTTCCATTTTCTTTTTTAATAATTAATAATAAAACTACACCAATTTATAGATATTTAGCCCACAGAAAATACTCGTTTGATAACTAACTGGCAACGGTGTAATCGCTAAATATCAACAAATTGTTATTTCCAGGCCTACTTTTAAAAATACCATTACGCTTATGGCAAATTCCAATGTGGTGAACATATGAAATTATAATAGGCGGTTTATAATGACAATTTAACTCGAGATACCATGTGTGGTACTAAATTATTCGAAAAAAATGCTTTTGCCGAATATGCTAATGAGCTACCCTCATTCTATTTGAAAAAATTGAGTTATGATTAAAAATATGATTGGGAAATATTTTAAACCGCCAGGAAAGAGACAAAAAACCTTAGATGATTTAATCTATTTTTCCATCGCTCCTTGATTAAAAGCTCATGGTTTTAACATAAGCATAACACTCTATATTGAAATTTAAAATATTATTTTTAAGTTGACATGTGAGATGTCATTGTCTTCAGAATGTCATTTTCTATCAAATAAAGCAACAACAAAAAATACCGGAGGTCCAATTTAAAAATCAAAAGTAGCAGATACTTCAAGTAAAACCGCAAGTGACCGAAAACAAGTGAATACGTCGATCAATCTGGATTTATGTCATATACTAACATACCAAATTTCACTTTTTTGTCACAAAAAATACAAAAGTTATTAGGGGTGAGCCATTTTTGAAAAGCACCCGGTGTATATATATATATATATATATATATATATATATATATATATATATATATATATATATATATATGCGAGCGATAACTAAAACTTGGCACATATCTTCATTTTGTTAGGACCGCGGACGAGTTCGTAAATCAGCTATAATGGACATTTTTTCCCCCAAAAATGTACAAACATATGTTAAAATACGCTATATTTTTGAAAGTATTAGCGTAACTAGAATGAGACTTTTCATGTAGCTAGAACCATTTCTAGCTTACACCAATGTAAATAAACCTCTGTTGTGGATTTTAAATAATTCGGTTAGCAAAGCTTAGAGTTTTTTCCAAATTAAAGTTCAATGTCTGACAAAGACAGAGTAGCTGGCTGCCTTGCGTAGATTGATACATACTACAGACATAAATCATACTTCTACGATATAACCAAACAATACAAATAACAGGCGTAAACATACTTTCCAAACTAGCGATAGAGAAATTTCGGCCACAAAACTCCCGAAAACGATTTAAATCTTTTATGAATAATTGCGATGATAGAATGGCAAATTACATGAAATTTAAAATTTGCCAAGTGATTGTTTTTTTAAATGGGGGATTTAATAAATTTTTTAAATACACTATATTTGTACCTTGGTAAACGGCCCCCAATTAAATTTCTAGACTGGAAATGTAGCATATAGTGGAAAGATCAAGGTTTAAGGAGGGCAACGAAAAAATTGTTAAGGAACTATCGCTCTTATAATGAAAATAAAACGTGTTTGCCAAATCATGATTTGGTGACTTTTATATTATAAGAATATAAGAGGATACGAAAGAATGAAATAAATATGTAATACAAATTACATAGAAAACGTTAATTCACTTTTGGACTATTATACCATATTTTAAGTAACACAGAAATAGAAACTGTAAGTAATTCTTAATATTCCCAATAACACAAAAAAAAACGAAACTAAGAAGAAAATTACCACTGAGTTACATGGCCTTTTCGACGTAATACCGCCTTGATGCGTCTAGTCCAACTATGTTTGGCATTCATCTGGAGTTAAATTGTTTTAGATTTCTTGAAAACGAGCACGTTACTCTGGAACGGTTCTTACGGGCTGTGACGGGAGCTTCTTCTTCATGATATGCCAGAAGGTTTAGATCAGCGAGAGGTCTGGGCTATCGAATGTCCAATTTTTAAGAGGAATATTGTTTTCTAACATTCAGTTATTTACTTTTTTAGTCGTATGACAAGCGGCACCATCTTGCTGGAAGATACATTCGATACCATTTAACCGCATTTGTTCAGTTTGTGGTTTCAATGCCATCGTGTAGATGGGTTAAACTAAACCGCAGCCAAATAACGAACAATGAATGAATAATACCATCTACAAACTGTAAGTTTCCTACCCCTCTAGCTGACACGGATCCCCAAATCATCAAAGAAATCGGAAATTTAAGTTTCAAGTTCCTATGACTCTGCTTCGACTATCACAATGCAATCTTTAAATGTAGGTTCGTTATTCCATTTAATTGGGTTCCACTGGCTTTGAGACCAAGATTTGTACTTCATTCGGCTTTTCTTGTGCCTCTTTATCAGTAAGAGCTTTTTTTTGCGTACGGAACGTAAAATTGAAAACGGATAAAATGCGGAAACAATTTCACTTTGCCTTGTAAGTTTTAAATCATTCTTTCTGAGCAGCCCTGTGACAGGTTACTTTCCCGTGTAGTTAGCGCTACGATTTTGCATATAAATCCCTCTCAGAGCTCTTAAATTTGTATTGGAATGGTGTGGGCCACGTCTACTTCTCTGTTTCTGAGAAACAGATCCAGTTGCTTTGGAACGTTTAATAATATTTTGCACTGTATTTTGCGATAAATTAACACTGTCACCGATTTGAGCAGTATTTTTGCCCTCTGAATGCAATTGAAATACCACATTCCTGATTTTTTGAGAAACAGCTTTAACACGAGAGATTTCTATTTGTGGATAACCACGAATGCACAAACATGAAATGTATCAGCTTCCTTACAGATAATAAAACGTCAATTATTATCATTTATTTTATCCCACTTCACTTCAAGAAAGCAAGCATCTACCTTCAGGTGTTTTGTCGTATATTTTATTTAATACAAATTTTACAAAACAGGCAAATTGAAGCTTAATATATTTAACATGTCTCCAGAAACAACTTTTTCTAGTTGTCTGTCTCTCCGATAACATATAGAGACAAAAAATATTATACGTTCAAAAAAAGTGTTGCTTTGACATGACATACATTCACAAATTTCATATTTTGAGTGGTTGGACCAACTTCACTGAGACAGGGCTCGTATATATAGATGCATATATACAGTGTGTCCCAAACTGGATGGGAATGTATTGCTATTTCCGTTATTATTAGATATGGGAAGACGGTTAAATAAGCAATGTTTTGTAGAATTTAATGCTCGTTCCAAACATGACTTGTATTTTGCCCTACCTCTTTTCGTTATCGAGTTATTTAAAAAAAAACAATATTTGTCGCAAAATTTGTCGTTTCTTTTTCTTCAATATCTAAGTAGGGGATGTCTAAGACTTGCACATGTCTAAGACTTGCACATTATTAGGACACTTTTTACAGAGTAATCTTTTTGTGCGATTCTCAACTTTGGATTGTCATTTGTTTTTGAGCTACAGGTATCAACGTTTATTTTTATTATGGCAGCCATATTCGATATCTAAGTAGGCGATGATCAGACATATCTAAGACTTGCACATTATTAGGACACTTTTTACAGAGTAATCTTTTTGTGCGATTCTCAACTTTGGATTGTCATTTGTTTTTGAGCTACAGGTATCAACGTTTATTTTTATTATGGCAGCCATATTGGATTTTTTGTGAAAAGAGATTTCCAATGATGTACAACATGCTTGAGAAATATTATAATTGCACTGACAATTTTAAGAAAAATCGTTTTAAGGATAGTAGGCTATGAAATCCAATACCAGAAAACAAATGACAAAAAAAAAGTGTTCAAATGCAGTAGGCCATGGAGTCTAACAATAGACTTCTACTTTTAACATAATTTTCCGTAATGATTCACGATAAAAAAATAGTAACGGTGAGCACACCAATGAATCGGCCCATTATGACAAATGCTATTTTACGTTACAACATTATCCTAAAAAAATGGTTATAATTTCATTAAATAGGTAAACCTAGTAAACAACTAAATTTACTAACAGAACTCAATAAAAAGCAGATTAATTATTTACGAAGACGCCTTCGAAAATTGTTTGATTTTTACAGGCAAGTCAACTGAAAAACACCAGAAAAAAAATTCTATGGATATAACACTATCGCGACAATTAAGAATACTGTCATTCTTAATAATCTGATCAATTTGAGCTGTATTTAACACGCTGCTTAAAATTTTAAACCAAATAGTCTGTTTCCTATTTATTTTAAATATTATTCAACAATATGTTCAGTAATGAAGAATATTTTGACATGTTGGAATGTTATATTCGTTCTAACCGAAATACTGAGCCAGTTGCAAATTCATATCAAAACAACTACCCTGAAAGACGACAACCACACACGAAAATATTTCACAGGATAGTGATCAATCTATTGAACGACGGTAGCTTCCACGCAAAGAAACTACCAATGCCTAGAAATGAAGAAAGAAATAATACCGTCTTACAGGTTTCAGGCGAAAACCCTCCGCAATTTGTTCGGTTTTGTGGTGACCAAATTGACGTTCCAAAAAGTACGGTACACCGTGTATTAAAACAAAGTCATTACCACCCATACAAACGTACAATCGTACAAGGCTTAAACGTTAACGATTACCCTAAGCGACTTCAATTCTGCAGGTGGTATCAAGGACAATGTCAGCAAGATGCAAATTTGCATTTGAAAATAATATGGACTGATGAATCCAGATTTACAAATTGTGGTGTGTATAATCGCCAGAATAGGCATTATTGGGCAAATGAAAATCCCCATCTAAAGGAAGAAAGAATCGCAAGACAGATTTGGTATTAATGTAGAGGCTTTTTTCTGTGGCTTCACAAGCGGTTGTTTTCTTATCTACAACCGGTTCGCTTTATGAAGCAACAGAAAAAGCCTCTACGTCTATATTTAAATCAGATTGTATAATTTTTCATTTTTTGTATTAGCGAACTTTCATGTATAAAATGTTCTTGTTATAGTAATTTTTCATACAAAAAATTTTTCACACATTTTCTTGAATAAAATTTTTTCTCATTTTCTTGAAAGAAAGATTTGTTTCAAATTTTTGTGTGAAAAAATGTTTAGCTAAGTTTTGATAGAACATTTTCCTTAGTGAAATTCGGTAAAATAAGTTTAATGAATTTTCGTGCAAAAAAATATTTTCAGAGGATTTTCATAAAAAAATATTTTATCGAATTGTATACGTAAAACTTTTTCAACCAATTTTTGCAGTAATAATATTTTTTAACGATTATCGTGGAAAAAATCTTGTAACCGATTTTTGTAAACAGGTTTTTCAACGCATCTGGCATCTTATCGCATACTTATTACCTATCATACTGTATTAAGTCGATAAAGGGAAAGGGAGTGGAAACACTGTAGAATTGCCGAGGTCAGTTTTAATGTATATATATATATATATATATATATATATATATATATATATATATATATATATATATATATATATATATATATATATATATATATATATATATATATCACACCGACAACTCAAAAAATAATGGGCCGATTTTGATCAAATTTGTTATGTACCTTCCTTTTGTAAGTGGATGTAAGAAGTTTATCGGGAAAATTTTGGGTTTTAATTTGAAAAAAATTTGTATCTCCAAATAAAAGATATGGTAATCAAATTTAGTGCGCAAGTTTATGACATTAAAAGGAAACGATATATCAAAATTTATATTTCTATGTTACAGGAAAAAAAGGTATAAAAATATTTGGTGCCAGCTCACTTCTGTGAAAATTCACTACCATAACGCACTTGCTGCGTCCAGTCGTTTTTGTAATATCGAATGATATATTGAAAAAATAAAAACAGTAGATACCTATAAAAGTGCTTCTGCTAATGTATATGATATCCTAGAAGACGATATCGATTTAATAGATCTATAATAGGTTTTTTTTTGTTTAAAACATTTTATTTATAATTATATTCTTAAAATGTTATAAATTTTATATTTTATTGTGAAATTGTATTTTCCATTAATTTGTTTTCTATAAAATAGTTTTAAAATACATATAAATATATTTTGTTTTGTACTAATAAAACAAAGATACCTACTGATTAGGTTTTTTTTTAGCTGTTATTTAATTTTATCTTAAAATAAGATTTAGCGGATTTTTGGTAGAATTTTTTATTCGATTTAGTATATTTTTACTAGAATTTTCGAGGCTGTTTAGCGGGAACAATAAATTTTAGTTTGCACCACTGACCACTATGGTGTAGCTACCAGCTACAGTAATAATGATTATTTATGATTTCTTTATATAAACGGGGAGAATTTCTTCTCCCCTTTCCAAAAATTTACATGCGGAGTGGTTAGAGTATGTAATGTTATTGTGGAGTTCAGAAATATGTACCTGAGTTATGATCATCATTGTTTACCAGCGAACTGTTACATAGATATAGTGCTGCCCTCTACCACTACCCTGCAAACTAGTTATGTATGTACAAAAATTGCATAACTTCCGGGTGGGTCTGAGGTAGTACTTTGTACACATTTAAAACATTAACGACAACCGAAATAAGGTTTTTTACATTCTCAGATTTGTTTGATTTGATACTTTTAAACCTAATATTTCCTTAGTAATAAAACTTTCTATATGTTAATTAGTTAAATGAGTATATGTTTGCAGAAAAACTGTACTCGTCAATTGACGGTGTAGCGAAATAACAGCACCATAATATTTATTTTGTATTGTTTAGAAAACTCCGTTGAAGAGAAGCACAAACTAAACATTATTTTGTACGACAGCATCTATAAATAATGCAAATAAATGCAGTATAACTCTTTTTATTGCATAGTGGCGTGCGGTCCATGGAAGTAAGGCAAGCATTGCTTCCCTTAAAATAACGACTACATACCTAAACCGCATTGTTTAAAATTCCTTTTGTATTTTAAATATTAAATTTCAAACTCTGAAACTAATTTAATTATTACAAATTTTATTTCGCAAGCTCACACACATAATTATTTATTATGCATCATACTGTATTTGTATATACGCTCCTAGCAAGGACGTCGTCGCAGTAAATGCGCCAGCGAACAGGACGAGTTGCAGTGACTTCGGTTAAATACACGTAGTCAGCAGGCAACTTTATAAGAAACCCTAGCTCGACGGATGTACGCGTATTTTTAGAACGTGTTGTACTAGGAAGACCCGGTGCACGCACAAAGTGAATGTCACTGATTATTTCGTAGATATAAGCAGTTGACTATGTTAAATACATGGGAATTTTATGATTATTAATATGGCTGCAAGTAGATCAGCTTTTAACAGCGGCGTCGGTGGGGGTGGGGATTTACAAACTTTACAAACAAGTGGTAATAATAACTGTGATTGTATTGTGTGTTTTGATAACCAAAGGATTTTCAGGTTTACCGTTTGCTTAAAAACTTGCTATTATTAATAAAGGTAGGCCGAAACCTACTGTAAAAACTTAAACCCAAGAATTAAAACATGTACTCGACATTTCAACGCGGAAAAAACTTATAAACAATATGAATTGTTAACGGGTTGTGAAAACAGGAATAAACTGTTTTGTTGGCCTGGTAGTCTATTTGTGACTGAAAAGGGGGTGTGGAATAAAAGTGGGTTTTCCGACTTGAATAATCTAAGTAAAGTAGTAAAAAGACATGTTATGTCTAAAGCGCATTTACAGACCATTTTAAAATTAAGTGTCTTTGGAAAAACGCGAATTGAGTACGCCGTTGACAAGCAGATAGAAATTAGTCATCGCCAACACAATGAACTGGTTGATAAAAACAGAAACATATTAAAATGACTTATTGATGTTGTGTGTTTGCTTGGTCAGCATAAATTGGGCTTCCAAGGTCATGACGAAACAACTACATCTGCAAATAGAGGGAACTTTCAAGACCTAGTTTCTTTAATAGCCAAATACGACATTTATTTAAAAAATCACTTGGAACAGTCTAACGTTTTTCGCGGGACATAAAATCGCATTCAGAATGACTTAACTTCGGCTGCTGTCACTATTATTTTGAACAGAATTAAATCTGAAATTAAACAGACTCGTTTCATTACTATTGATCTAGATGAAACAACCGATGTAACTAATTTAAGTCAACTATCTGTAGTAATACATTACGTAAAAATGGATGGGAGTGTACAAGAAAGGTTTTTAGGCTTAAAAAATGTGACAGAAGATCGTACCGCAAACGCTTTATATAAGATTGTGCTTAATATTATGAAAGATATTGAGGAGACTGATAATAAATTAATTGCCCAAAGCTATGATAGGGCTGCTGTTATGGCCGGACATTTAAGAGGTCTTCAAGCTAAAGTCCGGGAAACGTTCTCCAGTGCTCTATTTGTACACTGTTGTGCTCATAAATTAAATTTAATTTTATCCCAATCCATATATCATATTAAAGAATGTAAAGTGTTTTTTGCTACCTTAAGTAGAATGAATTTGATAAGTTCTGGGAAAAACAATTGAATTAGGAGAAGTGGAGCCACGAGGAAAGCGTCTGCGCACTGATAATGTGGGAGACCTTCAAACTTTTTACCGCCGCCTTTTCTACGAATACATAGATCAAATTCAGCAGCAAATTAACTGCAGATTTGATCATCTTGGTGACTTGAAATTTCTTGAATTGTATAATTTTGGAGGATTTAAAGGGATACCTTTCCCAGAAGATTCATTCAAATCATTATTTCACCACCATGGACATTCTTTTGACAAAGCCTTATTACGATCAGAACTTACAGTCATTTATGAAACCGATGTTATAGGCACAAAAACTAATGCGAGTGAACTTTTAACTTTCTTAAAACAATCAAAGTTGGAAAATGCATATTCTGAAGTGCTCAAATTATGTGAATTAGTATTAACAACTCCTGCTACTAGTGCATTTTTAGAACGAATTTTTTTTACATTGAAACGTATCAAGAGTTTTGTTAGGAATTCAACAGGACAGGAAAGACTTTCCCAAATTTCAATTTTGTCAGTTGAAAATAAACTCGTCCAGTAAATGTCCCAGAATCCACAGTTTTATGACGACATTATTAAAATTAGCCAAAAACGACAGAAGAATTGAGTTACACTACAAATAGGTAAGTTTCTGAGAATTGCTTCCCTTATTTGAAATGTCACCGCACGCCCCTGTGCATAGTTACAGTTATTTTGGTATCTTGTTAGAAATGTACTTAGTAAAACAAGAATAGTAATTTTCATGATTTTCAATATAACAAGTTACTTCAAATGTTAGCTTATTTGAAAACTATAAAACATTATTAAGTATATTTATTTTCATTACTCTTTAATTTTGTAAATATAACATATGTAATACAATAACAGAGCATCTAACTGCAAACGTCACTTGTAACTTCACACATAAATACTTTAAAATCAACATCAGTTGTGTTTATTGCGCCCGTGAAGGTTAAATTTAAAGCACGATTTAATAAACAAAAAGGGACAGTAGGATAGTAAATAAAAAATAAGATATTCCCACAATTAAAACAATATTGTTCAACTCAATCGGGTGAAACATGCATGAAGTGTTTGTGGTTGTGGTTATTCTATGTTGTCTAGTTGCTTACAGCGCTGACTGATGGTTGTGCCTTCTATGCCCATTCTAGTTTTTTAACCGAGTTTACTGTAAATGTACAAGGCAAATGCTAATCCTACAAAATTTTTAGGATTACGGATTGCGACAAAAATGTTAGTTGCAAATTGTGACATGTCAATAAATACATTACATGCCGAATAGCTCAGTTCGCGAGGGGGTAACGTCTAGAATCTGACTAGGAGGTCGCAGGTTCGCGTCCCGTATTCGGACAGTTGTTTTTTTTTTCAATCGAATGTGGAAAGGCCGGCTTCTGATGAGTTATGGGTGGTGTCCTTTGTCTATATGTGTATGTAAGCACCCCCCGCACAAGACAAAGACTTCTGGGTGCGGAGTTTATTTACTGTGGTGTTATTATATTATTAAAAAAAGTAAGACAAGTAACGTCTAAAATCTGACTAGGGGGTCGCAGGGTCGCGTCCCGTATTCGGAAAGTTGGTTTTTTTCAATCGAATGTGGAAAGGCCGGCTTCTGATGAGTTATGGGTGGTGTCCTTTGTCTATATGTGTATGTAAGCACCCCCCGCACAAGACAAAAACCTATGGCTGCGGAGTTTATTTACTGTGGTGTTATTATTATTATTAAAAAAAAGTAAGACAAAAAAAAAGGTAACACATTTATTTTGATTGCTTTGACATTTTATAAATGAGACATAATATAATAATATAACACAATAGCTAACCGCAAGTATGTTCTGTAACGCCAGGGATAAATACTTTAACGTAAAAATTAGTTGTTTATTACGTCTGTAGATGTTTTTTAACGAATTTTCTGAGAAGAAATTCGCTAATGAAAAGATCAAGGCTTTTGAACTTTGTAATTTTTTTTCAAATGAGCGCGAACTAGCGCTACTAGCATGCATATTCGGTGTCAGTTTCAATTTCCTAAGTTAAAAGAAAAAAAAGTTATAATGAAAAAAGTTGGGTGCCAGTCAAAGTCAGAAGAAGGCACAAACCAAAATATTCTGTGTCGTAAACAAAATCTATTAAACATTTCAGAAAAAGGTTAACTTTTTTGGGGGAAAAAAGTAAAAAAATACGAAAAAATAACATTTGTATGTTTTCTTCGAAAATAATTTTTAGCCTTTTATTCAATTTCATTTGATCAGATTATGTCATATCAATCAGTTTTTAGCCAATTTTTGTAGAAAAAATTCACTAATCAGGAGATGGGGAATTTAAAGACTAATTCAATTTAAATAGCAGATCAGATTATTACGTTTATTTGGTGAAACCTTTCCATACTTATAGAGTGTAGAGACTTTTTTCTGTGGCTTCACAAGTGCTTGTTTACTTCTCTACAGCCGGTTTGCTTTATGAAGCAACAGAAAAAGCCTCTACGTCTATATTTACATCAGATTGTATAATTTTTCATTTTTTGTATCAGCAAACTTTCATGTACAAAATGTTCCTGTTATAGCAATTTTTTATACAAAGAATTTTCCACGTAAAGCCGTCGATCCGTGTCGACGCGATATTGGGATGCGTTAAAGATTCCTACCCTCCTTACAGAAAAGCAGAGGTTTGGCAAAATTTCCAGGACAGTACGGTGAAATTACTCCCTGACGTCGGTGATTGGCCATAGTCGCCAGGTTTATCTCAGTTTGAAGCCGCTCGTAATCTCTGTTAGTAATAAAATTCTTAAATTTTGCGTTGTATGCATCTCTACAGCTTCAGTTGAGTTTCATTTATAAGCTTTTTGGAAAATAAAATCATTTTTAGTGAATTTTCGTAGAAGGTGTTTCTTGACAGCCATGTGTCCCGTCATGAGTCCCGTTATGTTCCTGAGCTGTCCTCTGCTAAGATTTAGCAGCTCCACATCTCTTTTTGAACTGGGTTCCTCAATTACTGACTTCCCATGTCTGAGCCCTGGACAGTCTGCCCAGTGCACTTTATGTTCGTTTCTGACCCAGGACTTAATGGATACCCTGGCAGTGCTCTTCGTCACCATATCCGGGGTCAGTTTCAATTTTAATATGTTTATATATATATATATATATATATATATATATATATATATATATATATATATATATATATATATATATATCTGTGTGTGTGTGTGTGTGTGTGTGTGTGTGTGTGTGTGTGTGTGTGTGTGTGTGTGTGTCACACCGATAACTCAAAAAATAATGGGCCGATTTTGATAAAATTTGGCATGTACCTTCCTTTTGTAAGCGGCTTGGATGAGTTCGTTAGCTAGGAAAATCAGACCAGGTTTTCCGGGAAAATTGTAAGTTTTCTTTTGAAAAAAAGTTTCTCTCAAAGAATAAAAAGTCTACGGTAACCAAATTTGGTAGGTCGATTTACGATATAAAGGATAAACTACACACCAACACTTAGATTTCTATGTTACAAGAAAAAAAAAGTTATAAAAAAAATATTTGGTGCCAGATAATTTCTATGAAAATTGATGACAAATAATATTATTATTAATATATTATTGTATCATGTGTATTACCGTGACATAAAGATACAAACTATGACGAATGGAAAACAATTTCTTGGTTTCATCTTTCAGTTTCGCTATGTCCGCAAATGTCGTTTGACATAATGAAATTTGAATAGGGATACCTCCCTCGGGTCAGCTAGTTCACAATTAAACAAAATTTTTCTTCCAGCAAAAGTCAAATGTATTTATATATTTAAGCGTTGTATAGGTACTAACCCTTTTAAACACTAGGTTTTTACATTTTTTTTTTAATTTTCCCAAAGTAATTGTGGCGTATTCCACAACCAACCTTATAAAGGTGGGTATGCTAATTTTTACTTATTCACATTCTAGGAATAGCGCAGACACGCCATGGGTTCATTTACTTACTGAACTATGACATGCTTTGTTGTTATTAGGGAGCTTGTAATCCCAGGTAAACTGTTTTTAGTTCACATCACTGATTTCTTCACTTTTAGCACTGTCTTCATTGTTGCAGTTGCATAGTTGCATTTGCGGATCTTCTAGATTAGAGCGTTTTAGAGCGTTACTCACTTTTCTCCCATGAATTTTATTTTAATCTCTACCGAATTTGCAAGATTTTGAAAGATATAGACGTCAAGTATGTTCGGTTATCATGAATTTGTCCAAATATATATTTTCTATTGTTACAACAATACTTTAAAATATTTTATCCATAGACCTATTAGATACTAAATGTGCTTTTCGACACCATAAAGCGAAAAGGAAGGTACGGAACATATACAGTGCGTTTCAAAGGTAACAAATAAATTGATTTTCTTTGTTAATAGAAGTTCCTAAGAGAAATGCTGAAAGGCGTCAGTCTAGATTTTTAAATGTCACTTTGAAAAAAAATCTTTCTGCACACCCCCCTTTGATGGGTAACTAACCACACAACATTTTTATATAGAACGTGGGGTCGTGTGATTCCTCTTTTTAAAGACAAATTAATTTTCTGGTCGGCACTATAAGAAAATTAATTTCGCTCAAAGGTACAAACAATAAATTAAATTCAAAAAGCCAAGAATAAATTTAATGACAATTAAGTTTGTTGGGTGGATTTAAAAAATACTGAATCTAATGCCCGAATATGCCCTATTTTGTTTTTGACAATATCCAAGTCGCTCAAGTTAGACTGACGTTGTAAGGATGGTAATTTTAATGCACGTAATACTGATCGCTGAGAAATCTTAGAGTCTGCTGCTACACAACGAAATATCAAGTTTTGCGTCTTCATCAATTTTCTTAGGACGCCCTGCGCTTTGTATGTGTTCAACATGTCCAGTTTCTCTGAATTTCTTCTCGATTTTACTCACAATGAATAGGTCTATCCGGATATTTCGCAATAAACAAACTACTCACTTCTTGTTGTGTTCTGGTTCTATCACCGCATCCAACCAGAATTAGAATTTCTGGTTTCCACTTTTGGATACAATTTTGAAAATTTTATTAACAGGAAATTATCTTCTCTTATTTGTTATTTTTTGATTGTTGTTCTAAATAGAGTTTATGTTTTTTACTCTTTAACTGACTTTCATTCGAAAATTTAACAATATGAGGTATCAAAATTATGACGGTACCGTGTAGACAATACAATAATCTATCACAATAAAAAAACGTGGCTTGTCACTTAAAAAATGTCGATCACGTCATATTTGAAAAGCAGGTGTGGGAGAAACGTAATTTTTATGCAAAAATGTGTATTTTTAAAAACCAGAGTTGACGTGTCCGAGCACATATCGCCCAAATATTAATGAATTTATTCCATAATTTTGCCACTCACTGTATTTACCACATTCCCACAATACCAGCGATTTTTATAAAACATTTTTATCAAAACATTTTATTTAGTATTACAATCTGGCAACTTAATTTTAACTCGCTTCCAATTATCTGATCAATTTGAAATTTTACAAACTTATAAAATTCCGGTGACAATACAATATTAAAAAAAAACGTTTTACTTAATTATTTTTTTATATTTCAACAAGACACCACGAGGGCTTACAGTCTGAATACTATCGTACTGTAGGTGTCGACAAGGAGGAAAGAGGCAACTTGTTAATTCTGGACTTGGAGGTTTGGAGGAGAAGGAAAAACATGTGCCGGCAAGGAATTCCACAACTTGGAAGTCCTCGGGACAAAAGAGCTGGCATAACAAGATGTTCTATGTCTGGTGACCTGGACAGTAAAAGGGTGAATTCGCTCTGTTCCCCTGGTAGATCTTTTGGGGGCAGCCGGTGGAGGAACTATGGAAGAAAGCTCCTCTGAGCAGTGCCCGTGCAGATATCTATAAAAGAGAGAGAGGTCACCAACAACACGTCGGTGGGCAAGGAATGTCAGCCCTTGAGTGAGGGTCACCGATGAGACGTATAGCTCTCTTCTGAATGGAGTCCAGAATAGCGAGTGTTGAAGCGGCAGCGGCACCGGCACCCCAGATGTATAAGCAGTATTCGAGGTTTGGCCTTATTTGTGAAGTACATAAAGTACAGAGATTAGCTGGTGCTGGTGCAAGCAGTGCTTCTCTAGTTCTATGGCAGCTTCTAAATCGAAACTAATCTCCATACAGGCAACTCTAAATTTTACTTTTTACTCTATTTTTTTACCATTATTAGCAAAAGCTTCGTTACATAACCCTGCATACTTATTGTCCTACCCTGGTGGCATTTTCACAGGTTATCGTTTTTAGAATAGTAATACTCTTTATAAACTTCTTGGATATTTTCCCCATTTACAACATTTCACAATCGGTTAAAAAGGTTCTCTGGGAAGATAAACTGTATCCATAAAATAAACTAAATCTTAATATTTTCTCCGTTTAAGGATTGTAAACCTATTGCATGTACCTACATTATAAAGATTTTTGCGGGATAAAAGACGCAAATATTTCTTTCCGATGTATTATGTGAATAAAGAAAAAATATTGACACAGCAAGTGCGTAATGGTAACGAATTTTCATCGAAATGATTTACACTTTTTATGGAAATTATATATTTACAGGCTGTGCCATTTACAACTCCATATGCCATTTTCTTAAAAAGTCAATGGGATTTTTGAAAATTGTGTGAGGTGTTAGATTAAGAACGCGAAAGGCTTGAACCTTGCGGAAAAAAAATATTTTATTATCACACATGTAGATGGCGCAGCTGTGCAAAATTTTTTTTTGGTCCTCAGGTCATTGAAATAGGGAATTGAATTCCAAATAAGTGTGTTCTTATTTATAAATTTAATAAAGTTAACCCTTTTTTATAAACTTGAGGTTAAGTGTAGCATTGCTTGCAAGATGAAAACCTCCGATTTCTTTTAATAAAGTAGGTACTGGCCACTGCGTTCTTTGGAATATTCTACATAAATAAATAGATACTACTGAAGCACTGCAGTACCATTGTACAACTTTCGGTTTAGCAGGAAATGATTAATTAATATAAAATTGAAAAAGAACAGATTGTATTTTGTTTTACAGTCAAAAAGATTATACATTTTTAAGCATTTTTTATAAAACAGCATGCGTGTAAAATTGAAATTGTATAGAGATAATCTAAAAATATTGTATGATGAAAGGTAAGTTCACATTAGGAACTATTATAACGCTGTGAGAACTGACGTTTGCATTATATTCACACTTATAGATATAAATTCAATAGATAGTAGGTTTCAAAAACTTATCTATTTTTATTTGTTAACGCAATTTCTTAAATAAAAATTCAAACAAATAATGAAATACAATAAAAACCGATGTTATTAACGTTTAGACAGCAAAAAGGATTTATTAAATTAATGCCATTCTATTCGATAGCTCATGACTGCAAACTCTTAAAACATATATGTTAATAGTCATCGCCCCTGCATATATTGTGTAGTAGAGAACCTCCAAATATTCTAGGGAAGTTTTGTAAATAAGGTATTTTATTAGTGTTAAGTCAGGACACCAAGCTGGCCACCTAGTAACATCATAAGTACCCAACCTCTTTCCAGAAGGTCTCCTGTGTACATAGTTTTGTACTGTGATTGTATTGTATGGATGTGCCCCATCCTCTTGAAGCCCTAAGTCATTTCACCTATATTCTAAGAAAACATAATTACTCAAAGCTGCAATTTCTTCCTTAGAAAATATAAATAACGTTCACCAGTTAAAATGCCTTCATAAAAATATGGACCTATTATGTGACCATTCAAAATTAAACACCAAACCTTGGATCCAAAAACGGTCTGATTTTTGTTTCGTCGCGTCCTTCTGGGATTATTATTAGACCAGTATTGGCAATTATTTTTAATAATTACACCTTTGTTATGGAACCCACTTTGGTCACTTCATAAAATATTATTGAATCTCCTCATAAAGCACTGATAACTGAGCAAGCTTTGGCAAGACGTGATGGAAACTTTTAACTGGACCTGTAATTGTTTTACATATGTGTGAGGATTATTCTTAATAATTTGCAATACGTGTGCTACCTTTTGTTAAGATGTTACAGCTTTTCCTCGAACTTTTTGTTTCTTAAAACATCCCCGACCCATTAAGTTTGCTCATAAACTTACAAATGTTTTTGGAATCGGCTATTATTGTTTTTTATTACTTATTTGAATTGTTTATTTAAGTAGCCGTGTTAAAAAATAAAAAAGTATGAGTTTTTCAAACAAACATACTACCTACTGAATTTATATCTATAAGAGTGAATATGATGGAAACGTCTTCTAATATTATCTACTGTGAACTTACCTTCCATCATACCAGTAGCGGCTCGTGCCTTAATGCATTGGGGGTGCGCAAAAAAGTTCGGGATGCAGCAAGTGCGTTATGGTAGTACATTTTTATTTAATGCTACAAATTTGAATAACTCAAGTTTATATGAATTTAGAAAGTTGAATTTTGGTGTATAGTAGGGTCTTACCATAGTAATATGGTAGTAGGGCAACATGTCCACCAAATTTCATCAAAATAGCTTTGTAATTTTCGGAGATAACCTTTTTTTCAAAAGAAAACTATAAAAATGTAGAAAGTTGAATTTTAGTGTGTAGTTTACCAGGTAACATATCCACCAAATTTCATTAAAATACCTTTGTAATTTTCGGAGGAAAATATTTTTTTTTGAAACAAAACTTTTCCCGGAAAACGTTATCCGATTTTCCTGACTAACGAACTCATCCAAGCCATTAATAAAAGAAAGGCACTTGCCGAGTTTCATCGAAATCAGTTGCTTATTTCTTGAGTTATCGGTTGGATACATACATACATACATACATACACACAGACACACACACACACACACACACACACACACATATATATATATATATATATATATATATATATATATATATATATATATATATATATATATATATATATATATATATATATATATATATATATATATATAGACATATAAAAATTGAAACTGACCCCGGATATGGGTTCTAGGGGTCCTAGTTCCCGCTCATTTTAAAAAATTTTTGCAAAGTCTCTCCATCGATACCTCTTTATTAGTGAATTTTTTAAAATAAAGTTTACTAAAAATGAAGGGCTCGCCTATTTTTTCCCCGAAAATGAACTATAAACAAACTTACTTACTAAACTTAATAATTATTAACTACTTACCAAGTTTTCCTATAGTTAGTTAAACGTTATAGTAATTAAAAAGTCCCTTAAAAAGTTAACCTTTAAATTTAAAATATCCACTGAATTAATCACAGTATCACAATTATTTTGTCCACTTATTAAGCAACCCGAAGTAGTAACCATCATAATAATAATTGTCTTGTTAGAACATGTAAACAACAACGAAATGATGTAATTAAAAATCAATCCAACGCGAAGACGAAAATTACTGGGTAGTAGGTACACACGCTGTGCCAAAAGTCCACTACTGGAAGTGTGTAATTTTATAGCGCACAACAGATTGCTTATTCTGTCGTTTTCGACGAAGGTCCTCAAGATTCGGCGATCATTTCGCACTGAAGTATCGCATTGCCTGAGAGTGCCGAAAAATACACACCGCCGCCGGCCTGCTTTATATGGATATGGATGTATATAACATCTGCAACGATTAAAACTATACTTATTCATATTCTGTATTCCGTATTAATGGCTGCCGACTCTCTGCAATCCTCGATGTACTAATTTTGTTTGTTGAATGCAGGAGGTAAAAAAGTAAATAAAGATTTATTAAAATATAGTATAGCAAAAATATTATTTTTTCCACGGCAGGCGGCATTGCGTGCACACGGGCGCACTTATTGAGGAGCCGCCCCTGCATCATACATACATTATATTAATATTATCTCTATACAATTTCAATTTAGACATATATTTCTATTTAAAAAATTGCCTAAAAATATTTCAAAGAACCTAGTGTTCGTACTTGAAGTTACTGAGGTTTCTTTCTTGTCAGCAATGCTACACCACAAATATCCATTTAAAAAAACGTTGATTTTATGAAAGTTATGAATGGGAAGAAATTTATTCGGAATTCGATTCTCTATCAAACGCAATTCAGTTTAATCATATTGGAATCGAAATGTTTTTTTGCACAGCAGCACCATCTACATGTGTGATAATAAAAATATGTTTTCCCCAAGGTTCAAGAATTTCGCATGCCTAATCTAACACCTTGAACTATTAAATCAAGGGTTTTATAACTTAAACACTACTGCCAACGCATCAGCGTAAGGGTTTATTTGGAATAAATTGTATGTAAATATTTTAGTAAAATGAGGAACAATAGCGGTTGAAGCAAAAACTGAAGGCTTTGTAAAACACACTTCTCACCACAGTTCTTCTGCATAACCCGCATTCGTTTTACAAGTTTTGTTTAAAAATCGCCAATTTCGACGTTCTAATTCGCGACTTTGAGATCTTACGAAGAAAAACTATACAATTTTCAATTTTCAAAGTAATATTTCTGGTAGTTATTGGTCTTTATGCGCCAAGAAAACTTAATCTTTGTGTATAATATTCAATAGACTTTGTTAGCCATACAAAATATTTTGGTCTTGTGCGTTTCTCCGATCATCCAATTTTCTTTTCTTTAGATGCCTATAATTTTTATTCTTTTCACTTAGAGATTAGAATTTGGGTAGGTAGGATACGTTTTATGAAAGAAACTGCGTACTAAACTTGGTTTCCATAGCTTTGTTATTTTCTGACATACAAACAGTTTTTAAAAGAAAATCCTAAAACTAAAGCTGGTTCGATTTTCCTGGTTAACGAATTTATCCAAGCCAATTACAAAAGGAAGCTACTTCCCTCATTCCATGAAAATCGGCCCATTATTTTTTGAGTTATTGGTACGATATATATATATATATATATATATATATATATATATATATATATATATATATATATATATACATATATATATATATATATATATATATATATATATATATATATATATATATATATATATACATATATATATATATATATATATATATATATATATATATATATATATATATATATATATATATATATATATCCTCAATAGCGAACTTTTTCTGAGAAAATTCGCTAAAAAGTATACAAATTGAGAAAAGCTATATGCTTAAACTATACCAGACTATTCATCAGAAATCTATATTCAAGTTGAAACAGAAAGAAATCTAGCTTCTAAAAAGGTAAGATAAGATGATTCATAAATAACAAACGACTGTATCCACCTTTTCTATTCTTAACAAAAGAAACCGCGATCACCTGTGAAGAAGATCCAGCAGTCCACTGGTCACACTCTCCAACCGTCGAATGTATAGAGTATAGACAGATTCAGGCAGCCAAGAGCCGCCCTATACCCTGCACGTTTATACCTCTACACCTTTGTACCACTTTATACCATCATACCGTCCACCTTCAGAAGCGAAGAAGCTGAAGACCATTGTGTTGCGGGGGTCGGGGTCGGGGAGCATCTCGCACTAACGCGCTGCTGCTTGGCGCACCACACAACCGACTTACCGGCTTCGCGGATACATTTGGCTCTGCCTCGCTCAGATCGTTTGCAGCAGCGCGGGAGTTGTGTATCATAACCATGAGCTACGACTCCGGCATTCTCGTATCGTGAGAACACTCGCAGTCTTCGAGATGCTGATCGACGATGACTCTACTTCGTCATTCTTATTCTAACATTCCACAAATTTACCAATATAATAATTATACTTTGAAGAACAATTCCTTCGGTGTTAAATAAAAACAATTTGTTTACTCAAGAAGAGGACCATTTATTGTCAAGAGAAGAAGCCTTTAGAAACTGCTTGGTGTCTAGTCTAGGTATGGCGTTACCCTTTGAACTTTGAAGATGTCAACCTGTTATGATATGTGTTAACTAGTTTTTTGTGTCGTATGTGTAAGTGTTGTAAAAAAAGGTCTTGAACATGGCCGTGTTAGTTAGAGAGTGTGATTTTGTTTTGCCGGCATTGAAAGTAACATCTTGCCTGACTGTAGTGATGCTGGTATGCCTTGAAACAGTCCTTTTGTGTACAGAATCCATGTGCTCCAAGTCCTTCCACGTCCACTGGAACACATCGAACAGCATGTAAGCAATACTTTTGGTTTATACATATTTAATTTCCTTTGAAAACACCTTAAAATTTTATTTACCAAAAAATATTTTAAAATGAAATGACTAAATAGTAGCCAATGACAAATTGTTTTTTACATAAAAAGAAACCAGACCTTAGGCATAAGGTAAACAAGCCGTTTTTTCATTTACATACCCAAACCATTCATGATTTTATTTAAAACAATGCTTTACACTTTGCTATGGTACACTAAAAGGGATTTTCTTGAACTCAAGTTTGTAAGAAATTTTTCATATCATGTTAAACAAAATATTATAAAAAAGAACAGTAACTTAGAACGAAACAAAATAGGTTTTCTACGATACTCAGTAGTTTTATTGCCACAAATAATAATTTTACGGAATCTTGGGTACTTAGCTGCCATTCGGTATGAAATATAATTGGTTTTACCATCCACATCTTAAAAATCTTTACTTATTTAACAAACATTCTCACATTTTATCGTTTAAAGATCTAAGTCTATTTTTCATCATTCATTTGTTTATTATACATTAGAATCTTACTTTTTCGTGCTTAAATTTAAGAAAGTGTTATCTACATTGGCAACTGATTAAGCATCTAGTCAACTAAAAAAATATGAAAAGTCTGGACGCAGCAAATGCGTTATGGTAGTGAATTTTCATAAAAATGTTTTTAATAGCAAATTAGTTTTTTTTAAGTAGAAACAATGCAGAATATTTCATCAGCATAATTTTATTGTTTGAAAAAGTACAAAATATTCCTAAAATAAATTTTAAATGTTCCTGAAAAAACCGGTCCGATTTTCAACGACTTGTTCAAGCTATTTACCCACCTATCAAAAGATAATAATTCACAAAAAGCTTTTCGACAAAACTGAAAAAAAATCCATGAAAATCCGAAAACATTTTTTTTATAATAACCTATTATTAATTACCAAAATTTCACAAAAATCTTACAAACATTGATTTCTACAGGAACACAAAACGAATGTATACGGCACCTAGATTTGTTCCACGAATAATATAAAGATTACCTCTCTAAATGCGTCATTTTCATGGGACTATATATTGGTAAAAATGCCGTATCATAATTTTGATTTGTGCCCAAAATGTGAAACAATTGAAATAAGTCGAAAACGATGAACGATATCAATTTTTTTTACAAGCCTACATTATAAATGGATGGAAAATGCAATCAGACAAAAGGTGTTCGATTTAAGAAAAGAAAATTTCTATTGCCAACGACTTATCGGCGAACCTGTGATTGTCGAAATAATTTAATAAGATGCAGCTCAAGACAACCAATTGTGGCTGACGGAAAGCTGTTCCAAAGTCATAAATATCTCCACCACCACCGCCAAAACACCCTATAATTAACGTATACAATTTTTTAAAATATCTTCTGTAATAAGGGCAATATTGAGCTTTATCATAGAAATGCGTCACCCTGTATGCATGTTAACAGATAAAAATTAGAACTAACAACGCATATGAGTTCTAGGTGGCCTAGTTCTCACTCATTTGAACAAATCTTTGCAAAATCCAAAAGTCGCTCAAAATTATAGAGTATTAAACCATAAACGCTGTGACCAAAACTACTGCCAAAGCATCAGAGAAGTTTTGTTTGAAATAAATTTTCTGGAAATATTTTAGTAAAATGAAGGACAATGGCTGTTGAAGCTAAAACTTAAGGGTTTATAAAACACACTTCTTGCGACATTTTCGCTACTTGTTACAGGTTCTTTGCCTAAAAGTTACCAATTTTGCCGTTTCAAATCGCAACTTTGACGTTTTAAGAGGAAAAATTATAAAATGTTCAAAGTCATTTTTCTGACATTTCTTGACGGTTTTGCGCAAAAAAAATTTTTTTGTTCTGTACTATACAATGGATTTTGTTATCCACACAAAATATTTTGTTTTGTGCGTTCCATCAGTGGCACCCATTTTTTTTTCTTTATATGCCTATAACTTTTTTCTTTTAACTTATAGATCTAAATTTAAGTACACAGTTGACTTTTCATGATGTAAACCCGCGTACCAAATTTGGTTGCTATAACTTTGTTATCCCTGGAGATACAAATTTTCCGAATGAAAACACACAATTTTCCGAAAAATAAACCAACATTTTCCGCGAAAAACTGGGCCGATTTTTCTGGCTAACAAACTTATCCAAGCCATTTGCAAAAGGAAGGTACTCACCAAATTTGATTGAAATCAGTCCATTATTTTTTGAGTTATCGGTGTGATACATATATATATATATATATATATATATATATATATATATATATATATATATATATATATATATATATATATATATATATATAAACAAACATATAAAAACTGAAACTGACCCCGTATATGAATTCATGGGGTCCTAATTTGCGCTTATTTGAAGAATTTTTTTCAGAAGTCAAAAGTCCAGATCTCCTCATTAATTATTTGTGCTTAAGAAAATTCGCTGAAAACCTTTTGGAATTTGTAAGAAAAAAACTGTGTATCCGAGGCGTGACCTTATTATCTTTAATTATTACTCCTTGAAGTTACGAAAATACCAACCGAAGTTCGTGGTTATTCATAACTATTGTTTTAACATCACCAGATATTTTTTTATGAAGGAAAGAAGGAAAATAAATTATTGATGAATTATTTATCCACTTTAATTCATATAAGAAAGACTTTAAAAATTAGATTTAAAAAGGTAACGTAGAAATATTTAGCCTAATATATATATATATATATATATATATATATATATATATATATATATATATATATATATATATATATATATATAATAGTAATAATATGAGTGTTTTGTATTTTGAATACTTATTGATCGAAACTGATTGATAGGTATTATCGAGGAGAAACACTATAGCGGAATTATATGCAGTGTTTTTTATTGGTTCCAATTTTTTAGGATTTTGAGTAAAAACCGCAGCATATTATGATTCATTTAGGTATAAAATAAAAATAATTCAAATGCCCAAATGTTTTTCAAAATAACGGACATACAATTTTCAAAGATACCAGTACCCAAGTAAAATTACACATAAATTTTTTGTAGATATCTGGGTATAATAGGTGTCTGATCTGGTATGTGTTATGTCCAAGATGGTTTTCGCCTTCAAATAAATGTTGATAACTTTTGTGGAAAAGCTATGGATCAAGAATGCAATTAAAACTTAAAATCAAGTACCTACTACATTACTCGTGTGCACAGAAAATAGGAAATTACGAATTTATTGTATTAAAACTGCAAGGAATAACAGGTAAACTGAGCGTTCCTTATATTCCTTTAACGAGATGTTCTTTTTATCAGCTGTCCGTTATTGCCAGCGTTTTATTTTATTTGGTAAAAGAAGAAATGCTCGTCGCGGTGCAGTTAAAATCAGATTAGAGTAATTAGGAAACGTTTCGTAAATGACACCGAGAGTAATTACGTTACATAAAGGCGACAATGTAATAAAACCTCACGAGGCCGATTAATCTAATTTGAGTGGAGAACACTGGTTCTTAGTTGCTTGCAACTAAATAAATCCTCTATGATGTAGATGTAGTGTTCCCATCATACAACAAAACATATGTTTTAGACGACCTAAACACAAAACAGTCTTTAGTCTCGGGGAGATTGGGATTATGGACCAGCTAAGAAACCCTTTCCATTTTCCTTTCTTACTTTCTTGCTTCTTATACTTCGCCGCAAGTGGCAGCTTTTAGCAAAAAAACTGTCCAAACTTGTCCGCGAATTAGTAGATATATAGTCGGTAGTCTGTCAAATGTTTCTCTTTTGTTTATACGGAATGTGTATTCTGAATTCGAATACAAAGAACAATCTTTGTAACTTTACACCGTCTAACATTCCGAAGGAATTCAAGTTTTTGGCACCCTGTACCCGTGTTCAACAGACAAGACTACTAGCAAAAACGACTAATACAGTCTCCTTTCAAATTTAAAAAATGGTTTTTCGGTCGTAATTGTTTTAATTTACTTAAGACTGGCGCAAATTAATTTATTTGTAGTAATTATGTAAGTTCTTGTGGTTTCTTAAATAATTGTTATGTTATAGTTTGGATTGCAGCAATTATTGGTTGGTTTTTGTCGATTTAATTACCGAAATAAACATTAGTAAATATTAGCTATGTTAAATTCGATGCTTATTTCAAAATAATGTCTTATATACACCGTAAATAATTCACCGACAAAAATGCTACCCAAACTAATGAAAACATTAAGACGGATTGCTTTATTAGCCAAGAATATTACTGCTCTAATAGTTCGCAGTTCTTTATTTTACGTTCACAGCTGTAAGAGCAGTACATACTTATATGTAAGTTCATATCTGGTTACCTTTGTACGTGATAATTCTTGAAATATATTTTTATGGTCTTTGCATATTTCCTTATGTAGTGACCTAGTGTAACATTGTACCTAAAGAAAGTAGGTCTTTAAACTACAAATCTGAGAAACTTAATCAACCAAAACACTGTAATTTATTGTATTTCTTTTTCAAATGAAGTCAAATTTTTAATGTAAAATCATGCTGCGCCAAATAAAGGTTTCCCCTGTTTTACCTATATCATCCGTTTCACACCTCATATCACTTTAAAAAAATTATAAATGACAAGGATTATATTAATATAAACTAACTTATAAGTACACTTGTATAACCCAAATCGTACACGGCATTTACAAAAACCTGTCGATCATTTCGCTAACCAAGTTAGCGTCATCCTAGTCATCATGAATGACGCTAACCTGGGGTTTTTTTTACAGGAGGGGGGAAATGCTCATGCAGACCCCATTCACGGCCCCGTAGGTGCCGTGGGATAACGAGGTACTGTGAGAGTGTACTCACTAGAACCCCCTCCCTGGGAGTACCGGACCTTAGTCCATACCTCCGTCGGAAATATTTACACACAATGACTTTTTTGGTATGAATGTTTCCATTCTGTTTTTTGCCGCGGGGGCGTTAGCTGGCAAGTATAAGCTTTGGACGCTTATGTTTATGTGGAAGTTGCTCGTCGTCGTCGGTGGTACTACGGAGAAGAGCATTTGGGTGAGAAGCGGCTTTTGCGAACTGAGTTGTTGATAGTTGAGTTATAAACTCAAGTATCGAAGGCATTTCCAGATCAGAGTGAATCTGACTGTTTCGGACAAACCATGGCGCTCCGGTAACCATTCTCAGAATTTTGTTCTGGATGATTTGAAGGGTCTTGATGTGTGTTGCGGCCGCGGTGGCAACACACATCAAGACCCTTCAAATCATCCAGAACAAAATTCTGAGAATGGTTACCGGAGCGCCATGGTTTGTCCGAAACAGTCAGATTCACTCTGATCTGGAAATGTCTTCGATACTTGGGTAGTGAAACGCTCGTCAGGTTTTTTTTTAAATTCTGGTGATTTGGGTTCTCCAAGTGTACGTATTAGTGCTCATCACAGGTTCCAATCTTCACCTAATAAACTAACTTGTAAATTTTTTATTCCACTTATCAATTTACTAATTAATACCTTAAGACAGTAAGTTAATTATTTGCCAAATTATTTTAGTTACATCTACGCATTTGACAGGGTCAGAAAGATGTATTGTAATGGGAACATCTTTTTACAAGTCTGCGTGACAAAAAATGTTGCAGAAATCCGTTTCAGAGCGCTTTGAATCGTAAAATCGAAAAAATGAGATGTCTCGAGCTAAAGACTTGGTTTTTGCGCCTATATGTAGGCTTTGAAAGGGTGCTATAAGCTGATTAAAAAATCAGATTGATCGGAATAGCGTTAGATGCTTTTGTGTTTTTTCGAAATTAAAAAAACAGGCTTCGTTATTAGTTGAGCAAATTGTTTTATAAAATGTGTTTTGTGACAAGCATAAAAAATAATATAACCTCTTCTCTGATTTTGTGATAATCCTGCTCACGTCAAAATGGAGATTACTTTGTATTTTAAAAATTCGGCTGTTGTTATTCGATCAAATCTAAGAGCGGCAACTACTTTTAAGTATATTTAAAAAATGTCAGACTTACTTATGGTCTCGATTCAGCTTTGGCTGAACTCAACCATTTCAAAATGGCGGTCAATCTGTATCTAGAAATAATTTATGAACATTGTAATTTTAAAACTTTTATAACTTTATTTTTATCTTTACTCCCTGTAAAACTTAAATGTAGTGGTTAAGCAACCAGCCGTATCGGTTGCAAGATGCTTTTTTGCTTTTTTTTCAAAATTATTGGAAAGAAATTAGTACTTCTGTTGGTTTTAAAATCTAATTAAAAAGATGTTTTTTATATAATGTATGATAGGTTATATTTAAATACAACCTATCATGCGATTTCTTGCAAAACCCACTTATTTAAAAATGGCGACCGCTTTTTAATTTAAAAAAAAGTACGGCTGTTATTATTTGATCAAATGTGATGATGAAAAGTACTTTTAACCGAATTTGAAAAATGATAGATTTGTAGTTTTTATTCATTTTTTCGCCAAGCTTAAGCTTTTTAATATGGCGAGCATGTGTTTATATATACAACTATTTTGTTTATATGATAATTTCAGAAGATCTTAAGCTAACGACTTGAGTTTGTATAAAACAACCTTGCAAGGGTGAAATATATTAGCTAAGAAACCAGCCGGATCGGACTACTTTAAGATGATCTTTGTTCTTTTCCAAAACTTTTTAAAAAAGGATGGGATCTTTATTAATAGCTTAAAATCTGTAATTTAGCATGTTATGTAATGAACTCCAGAACACACAAATATAACCTTTCTTGATTTTCTACTAAATCTACTGATTTCAAAATGGCGACCATTATTAAACTGTTTTTCCTATCTTTATTACATGACCAAATCTCCAGTTAGAAAGACCTTGGGAATTGGTTTCAGCTGTTTTAAGTTAGTCTTTGTTGGTTTATTTCGACGCCATATAGAGTGTGTTTTGCTCTAAAAAAAACTTAATTATATCCTATCTTGTGATTTTTTTTTTGACTCACTTATTTAAAATGGTAGTCATTTATAAAAATTATGTATTATTAGAGCACAATCGCAATGTGAATTGCCTTGATTGATTCTGGTAACATTAATCAAAAGTTCAATAGCAATTCAGTATCTGGCAATGTCGAATGCAACCCGCGCCTTTTATTTTAAGTGCGACCTATCCCAATACCTCGCCCTTATGAGTTTTTATAAAAATCTATCATCCCTTTCTTCTAATTAAATAATTTTTAGAAATTTAAAAAAAAAGCAGTTTTTTTGTAAAATAATACCACACATCAACTGGTCCCATTTTCTTTGCAAAATCATGCCAAATTAATACTAAGGGATAGTTAAGTTTTTTGTTTCTTATGGACGACATATTCTATGATTTCAAAGCCCATTTATTTCTGAATGCCATGATGTATTTATTAAAGGCCTTAGTGAGGGTAGCAGGTTAATGTTGTAGTAGAATAGTCAAATATGTATAATAATTTTATTTTTCTGCTATATTAGCATTGTAAGTCGTCGACTGTCTTTTTATGTTCCTTATCTTAACAAAAATACATTAAACGAAAATAACGGGGTTGAAATTATCGTGGATATTCGGAAATAAAAGTGCTTTAAAACCAAAGAAAAAATCAAATATGACATCTCGTCCATAATACAAAACAAATAACTATCGCTCTGTAATAGTTTAGTGATATTGCAAAATGAATTAGATTATAAGATTTGTCGCACTCTTTTAAATGAAAATTGCTTAGGTTTTTTCTAAAATTTTCAAACAACATTTAAATAGAGGGAAAATAAGAAATTCTAAAAATTTGTGTTGTCGACTTAACTATAAGAAAAATTAAAATTTTGCATTACTTTGCTAACATAACAGACGCTAGCTCTAATAACGGAGACAGCAATAGTGTGCTAATAAAAAATGACAGTCTGTATATAACATTAGTATCTATATGTTAACGTTTCGGATCCATCTGTCCTATATTTTATGCGCATTACAACCTTACGTAGTTTTTGATATCTAACCAAAGTAATTTATATTGATTACCTGTGACGTTTCAGCTAGTTTTTTATTGTCCGATACTTTTAGCTTATTTTGTATATAGGTACCCCAATTCTTTTATTAGTTACGGTAACAGAGCATATTTTTACTGCCACTACATTCAAACCTGGCGATTGTATTCTCTTTGGTGTTTATATTTTACCTGGTTCTTATCTTTAACAGAAAATTTGAAGGTCTAGCCGTAAACTTGTTTAAAAAGTAAATTTATTAAGGCTAACCTACTGTTCACTATTTTATACAAGATAATATTTCACATTCTTAGAATACGCATGTACTAGGTTGCGCCATCTATAATAGTTTTTGGTGGGAAAATTAATTGAATAATTATATTACATATCCCTTTTTTTTAAATTAAATTTGTCTTATAAATTTTATTATGGTGGTATTATCTTTTCTGTTAAAAAGTAAACTGGACTGTTATATTTTTAAAGCTTCTAGAAGTATTGATATACAAACTTGTTTAAATAAGTGACGTTTTTACAGCTATTAAAATTATTCTAATTGCTCGTAAAAAAAGCACAAAATATGATTAAAGAAAAGCTAGGGCAATAGTGTTCAACCTGTGATAAGCAGAAGGTAAAAAGCAAAAAAAGAAGTGTACTTATGCCAGCCAAAACTAAGGACACAGTGGTTAAAATTTTGGACTTTTGAATATTATATAGAAATAATTCAAAATTGTACTGATCATCAAAGCACCAAGTTCAACTTCTTTTATATATATATATATATATATATATATATATATATATATATATATATATATATATATATATATATATATATATATATAGTACATCATTGTGCAAGTATTGTATAAATAATTAAATAAATAATAATTATAAAACTGGAATCACAAGATCGTTAATACAAAACATATTTATATCCTTACGAGCATTTAGAAAGAGTCCTGGCGTAGATTTCGGTAAATTTACTTAAAAATGTCATGAAAATTAAATTATTCAGTTAAATAAAGACAAGTCAAAAATTGTATTTTAGTTATATGACCAAGGTGTTGCAAAACGTTAATAAATGTAACAAGAATACACTTATTATATTGGCGTTTGACTAGAGTTTTTTATCTGTTATTCATTCGGAAATAATTACATTAGGTACTTACCAATAACATTTATCAACAACATATAAATTTAAATATAGTATAATATAATTTTTTCTACGTTTTTTTTTTTGTTAGAAAAACTTATTAATTATGTGTTGGTACTTTTTGGCTCATTAGCATGAAACAACTCTTTCTTGGCCTACAAAAGAATCACCAAAATACTATTATTTTCCGGAGTTATTTTCAGAGATACAAAGTAAACTTTTCATTTTCTACGAATAAACTTGTTCGGTTGAACTGTTGACTAAATTTTTAACTTAGAATGAAAGAAGGACAGGTGAGAGACAGTCAAATAAAATCAGGATTCGTTTTTTTTTTTAGAAATTGCGAGCAGAAGACAATACATATCAAAATTATAACTGACATTGCATATCGGCTCTAGTTAGCGTCCTTTTGAATACTTTTTTTTAAAACTGAAAATCGCGATCTCGCTTAGAGATAATTAACTAATAATAAGAAATATTTATAGACTACGGCAAGTAGTGAAATCATAAGACAATTTAGTAATAAATCACTCTTTGAATATTGGACAGGGTTGGATGATGTTTTCTG
This sequence comes from Tillus elongatus, assembly GCA_964006375.1. Classification (NCBI taxonomy): domain Eukaryota; kingdom Metazoa; phylum Arthropoda; class Insecta; order Coleoptera; family Cleridae; genus Tillus; species Tillus elongatus. The sequence continues at coordinate 90,806,178 of OZ023269.1, read as the reverse complement.
CACTGAAGACAATAGCATTTCTTATGCTATTACCATTTTCAACATCCTACCTTTCCTACACCGGATTTTTTGCGGTGGCTGATATGAAGACAAAATATAGATCTCGGATAAATGTATAGAAAAAGAGCTTAGAGTGACAATTTCTAATAATGAACCTTCTTTCGAAAAACTTTGCTCTGCAGGACAGGCCCAAGGGAGTCACACATTATTATTATTCTTGTTTCTAATATATTATTCATAAGTTAATTATTAAATAGATTGTGCAGTACTGATCCAATCTTATATAAGTGTATTCTATTGCTTTTCTTTCAGTAAATTAAATAAAAATCATACATAAGTGTATTATATTGCTTTTCTTTTAGTAAATTAAATAATTTTTTTAATAATATATTTTTTTCATCTTTTCTCAATATGCTCGCGCCCCCCATTTAGCTTTATCACTTTAGGGGGGCGCACCACACAGCTTGAGAATCGCTGATTTAAAACAAGGCAGTTGTTCTGTCTGTTTGTGCTTTTTTGTTTCTAAAGCTTCAAAAAAATTAAGTTTACGCTTGTCATCATAATTGTTGTTGTGGTTATTATTGCTATTAATTGATTCTACTTTGATGATAAATATTGACATACATCACATCGACAATTTGAAGACGTCATCTGTCATGTTTATTTCATTTTATTTTTTAAATAATTTTTCCCATTTTGTTTATAGTTGTCATGGATGCGTATAAACAAATTCAATTTTCTCCTGCCTGTCGATGCCGTAAAAGGCATTACAGTGACAAAACGAGCAACTGTGCAATGAGAAAAGAAGTCTCTACATCTGTATTTACTATAAAACGGTTTTACCAAGTAAGGATACAACAGTTAATGAATTAATTTTCACTCTTGCATGTAAGAATTTCCCAATAAATTTATAAATCTAACGCTTTGGTAGTAATACCTGATTGTATTTACTACTTTAAAGTCGTTCTGACTTAGTTGATATTTATGAGTACAGAAAAAATTTATCAAGGTGTGCTTTTTATCGTACAATAGGTTCTTTAGTTTTTCGAGCTTTTTTATGCCTGCCTTACAATGTTGCACCTGCACTAAAATACCGCTCGGTACAAAAAAAAAAACAAGATTAATTAGACATATGATATCGATAAGCAGAATAAAATACCTAAATAATGCAGGAAATAGTAATCTTCAACATATTGTAGACATATTTCAATGACATTTGCAGTTGCAGTGTTGGTTATAAGAACTTATGCAGATTATTTCTGAACTAGAACTTAGAAAACCCCAGTCCGTTCAGTTTTTGTTACAGAGATGTTAGTTAAAGCTTTGAATTCAAAGGAAATGATTGCGACGGAATGATTATGATATTTTATATTGTACGCTTCGTTCTATATCACTTTATTCTGCATCATAGATTGTTATTGAATGACAAGCAGATTTTATACTTTTTTTTGATTAGTTTGGAGGAAGCTATTCAGTTACTAGTAGATATTATGATAAATAATATAATATAAAATCAGTTTTTGTTTGAAAATTTAATATGTATTTATGTTACTAACAAGTCAACATCGTGGATAGGTAACGTGTGTATGATGTGACTTTTGGTAATTTCTATTAATTTATTTCTTACAGGGTAAGTTATCAGTGCGACAAAGCAGTATATAAGCTTTGTTAACTTCTAAGTGTTTTGCCGTCAGTCAGTGATTCGTTATAGAAACGTTCCTATCACGGAGCGACCACCAAAATGAGGAACGGTTACAACTTTACGGCGGGGTATCGGTAACTGATCCGGGTACGTTCCAACACCATAGCCTTCACGTAGCGACGACGTAACGAAACGGTAACAGCCACTATCACGAGACTTATTACTACCTATTCTGTCTTGTGCTTGCTTTCTTTGTCTTGAAAATTATTCAACAGAATAATATTTCTCTCCAACTCTAATGTTCTAAAACCATGTTGGTGAATTTTCTTTAAAAAATTCACTAATGGGGAGATCCCGACTTTTGAATTTTGACAAAAATTCCTTCAAATGAGCGCTATTTAGGACCCCTGGAACCCAAATCCGAGGTCGGTTTCAGACTTTATATATATATATATATATATATATATATATATATATATATATATATATATATATATATATATATATATATATATATATATTTATGTGTCACACCTATAACTAAAAAAATATGGACCGATTTTGATAAAACTTGGTCAATACCTTCCTTTCGAAATTGGCTTGGATAAGTTCGTTAGCCAGGAAAATCCGCCGAGGTTTTCCCGGAAAATTTTGTGTTTTCTTTCGAAAAAAAATATATCTGCGGAATTAACAAAGCAAGGCCAACCAAATTTCATACGCGGGTTTATATCATTATAGGTAAGTTACCTACCAAAATTTAGCTCTGTAGGTTAAAGGACAAAAAAGTTACAGGCATTTAAAGAAAAATAAATTTGGGTTTTCCTCAAAACGTCAAAAGTCGCGATTTTAAACGTCAAAATTGGTAATATTTAGGCAATGAACCTGAAACTAATATGAGCTATGGAAGGAAAAGGTCTCAAGAATAATGTTTTACAAAGCCTGAAGTCTTAGTTTCAATCGTCATTGTCCTTCATTTTACTAAAATATTCTCAGAAAATTCATTTCAAATAGACCCTTTCTCTGATGCTTTGGTATATCAGTTTTGTCGAATTTTCGTAAAAAAATCTTTAAAGTTCAATATATCCGTCATTATGCAAGATACGAAAAAAAATTGTATACATTAATTATAGGGTGTCTTGACCTACATCTTAAAAAATATTTCTACAATTACAGGCTGGCCCATAAGTCGTTGGTGATTCAAAGTTTCTTTTCTTTTTTACTGATTTCTTAAAAAAAAATTCACTAATGTGGATATATATATATATATATATATATATATATATATATATATATATATATATATATATATATATATATATATATATATATATATATATATATATATATATATGAAGATAAGTTTCAGATTAAACCGTCATTGCCCTTCATTTTAATAAAATATTTACAGAAAATTCATTTCAAATAGACCCTTTCTCTGATGCTTTGGCTGTTGGTTTAGTTAAGTTGATGCTTTCGCTGTAGGTTTAGTAAGTTTATGGTTTAACGGTCTATAAGTTTTAGCTAATTTTCGTAGAACAAATTTGTTACTGCATTTTAGCATTTTTTATCGAAATATGATGCATGTTTGTAAGAAAAAATATGGACGCAGTAAGTGCGTTTTGGTAGCAAATTTTCATTAAAGTCTCCAAATTTCAATAACTCAATTTGATATTAACCTAAGTTTTGTTGGTTAGGAAACCAACATTTAACTTTATTTTCGGATTTTTTTTTTATGAACGCAGCAAGGCGTTTTGGTTGCGAATTTTCATTAAATGTTTCAAATTTCAATAACTCAATTTTCTATTAACCTAAGGTTCATTGGCTAGGAGACCAGTTTTCTCAGAAACATTTAAAGTTTATTTTCGGAAAATTTTTGTACATTTTCAAATAATTATTTTGATAAAATATGGTACATTGTTCCTACTATATAGGTTATACCGGTAACCAGCCTGCTCGCATTAGAGCGATATATTCGTAATTAAAAACATTTTTATGAAAATTCACTTCCATAACGCACTTGCTGCGCCCAGAGTTTTTATCTTTTATTCCAATTCTATAGATCCGTGTTTCCCAAATAATGTTTTTCAGGGGTCGGTGAACGTACAGCACAAAAAGAAAAAAAAACAGGTGAATGCACAAATACGTTAGTAATTAAGTTTTTCTGAAATTATTGCTTGATTTGGCAACGATGCTGCATGCTAAAGAGGTTTATCAACTATTTCGGAGCGTCATCTAGGCCGTCGTAGATTCTACGGTTCTCCAGTTTTAGTTTAGTATTAATATATAGTTGTATACCGCCGTATACCGCTTTCTAGTTTTTTCCGTTGTAAAGAAACAAACGGTTTGGAATCCTTATGAATTATTATTTTGTCAACATCTGGTCCTTTATATCTAAGAAATGTTGCACAAGATGGACTTATTGCTGTATCTATAGGGAAGGCCTAGCTTCCAAAAATATGCAGCCATCGTTAAGTCGACGTTGGACGAAGTTGTGAAAATTATTAATTTTATTAAGGCCCGACCGTTAAACTACCGCATTTTCCAAGCAATATGTGAAGAAGCAGGAAGTGAATACGTTCAACTCCTTTTACATAAAGAAGTTTAATGGCTGTCCCAAAGAATGATTTTGGCTCGATTTTTTGAACTGCGTGATGAAGTGCGGATTTTTCTAAATGATAATAAATTTTAAATAGTTAGAAGAGTCAACGATTTTTATTGGATGTGCCTAGCGAACTTATCAGATATTTGGGCTTTTTTAAATGGACTAAGCCTACAAGTACAGACCAAAAGTGTACATATTTTTGAAATTGAAGAAAAAGTAGAAGCCATGATACAAAAACTACAAATTTGGGCTAACCGTCTGGAAAAATCATCCGTCAGTACATTTTCTTTACCAAGTCAACATCTTCAGAGGAAGAAAAATTCTTCAGAATTTTTCTTCCTCTGAAGATGTTGACCTGGTCAACGAAACGATCGTAAGGTCCCTGAAATATGTGTTGTGGTGATTTGGGTGTTCTCCAAGTGTACTTATTAGTGCTCATCACAGGTTCCAGTTTTCACATAGTGAAACTGGCTGGATTAGAAATCCTTTTGCTACCGCAAAAATTGAAGAAAATTAAGTCTTACAGAAAAGCAACAAGATCAGCTCATCGACCTGTCTTGTAGCAGTTCTAAAAAATATATGTTTAACGACAACGATTTAATTCAGGTTAGGATTAAAATTAATTCTGATTACAATGAATTCTCTAAAAACGTTATGAATCATTTGATTCCTTTTTGCACGATGTATTTCTGTGAACAGGTATTCTCTGTATACGTTTTGCTGTTGCTGTCTCAGATATAACTCTAAAAATTTCGGATATTAGCCCTGATTTACAAAAATTATAAATGAAAAGACAGTGTTCCATTCTTCTCATTAAAATCTAAAATTGATGAAAATTTATAAGTTTTATATTGTATGCATTGTCTTTTTTTAATTTTTAATTTTTATAATGTACAATGCATTATTTATATCTAAACTAAATAAGTATATCACCATCGTTCAAATTGGTTTTCTGACTCACGCCTGTTGTTAATTGCACAAAGTTTAAATCTAGGTAGTTACGTTAGATTCCACTAACATAGGTAAAAGAAAAAGATTAGCAAGTGGCAAATTTCAAATTGACCGGCGCGAAGCAGAGAAGGCAGTATGTGGGTAGTATTTAAAAGTAGATTTTTTGTAACTTGTTTAAAAAAACGCAACTCAAAATATTTTTATGGCTCTAGTCTCATACTTATATATTTTGTTAACAATACGGTTATTATGAATTAATACAAACATAGTTTAGAGTTTTACAATATTTAATAGTGTTTTATAATTATTTGGAATTTTTAATCAGCATTAAAATGCAACAGGGTTCTAACTAATTTAGTTGATTCAAATTGTTGTTATCTAATTGTAATGTCGTGTATTTATAAAAATGTTCACCGGCTATAACCAGTATATTAATTACTTAATGGATAAAGGATTAAATATTACCTATATTATGCTTTTGTTTCAATTTTACTGATTAAATTTGTTGTAAAGGGTGGGCAATAACTTTTCTACAGTTGCCTTCTAATTATTTAGGGGATTTTTATGTTCTGTTGGGCACGTTGAAGATTCCAACTCTCATTACAGAAACGAGGAGGTTCGGCAATATTTCAGGGATGGTGAGGCGAAAGTGCTCCCTCGTGTTGGTGATTGGCGGTGGTCGTGTCAATAGCCCGACCTTTAAGAAACAAGATACAATACAACAAAATATTTTAACGTTACGCGTTGTTTTGGATGAACTGATGTGAAATTAAAATTAAAACTAATAAAAAATAATGTTTTCTGTTAGTCACACAAACTTGGTCATTTTTTAAAGTGAATTTTCGTAGACAAAAAAGGCGTCTGCATTAAAACTATACGAGTGTAATGAAGAGGTCTTCAAATCCTAGTAGTGACTGAGTTCTTTTTCTTTTTTTTTTTTTAGTGTTATTCAACTTTTCAATTTTCATGTTGAGTACACGTGATTAGATTATGTAATTCCAATACATTTTTAGCGAATTTTTGTAGAAAAATTTACTAATGAGCTGAGGACTTTTAAGGCTTTTAATTCCATTTTAATAGCAAATCAGATTGTTGTTCTTACTTGCTTGTCTTCTTCTCTACAGCCGCCTTCGCTTCTCACGGCATGGTCAGGCAAAATAATTTTCTATGTGAAGCCATAGAAAAAATCCGTACGTCTGTATTTAGATCAGAAAGTGTAATTTTTAAATATTTGTGGTATAGCAAATTTTCTGTTTAGATAATTTTATTGACAGAAAAAACTTGTTAACAATGTTTATGCAAAATGATATTCAGCTAAGTTTTAATGAATCAATTTTTTAAATAAATGTCCTGAAAAATAATGTTTTAAATAATTTTTGTCCAAAACAATTGTTTTAGGGAATTTAGGTAGAAAATATTTTATCGAACTTTTTACGTTAAATTTTTCAACCATTTTTTAGTGTGTACTAATTTTCGTGGAAAATATTTTTTAGCGAATTTGCATGGAAAAGAATTCCCATATAACGAAATCACGACTTTAGAAAATTGTCCTCAGTTGAGCTTGAACTAGGACCACTAAAACCCATATCAGTTTTATATATACATATAGGTGTATATATACAGTGTGAAACACACTTATGGAACAACATTCATTATTTAGCAAAAAATAGTTTTTGTGGAAAGAGACACGTTAAGTTTAATTTGTCGAACATTATCGTATAATCATAGTTAAAAAAATTAAATTCCCACCATTTTATCCCTACCACTTTATCCATTTTTTTAATAGCAACCCTACATTTTTTCATCACGGTTCGATGGATCACATTTTTCTGAATGCGGAGATACCCCATATGTATGGTCTAATATTACAGTTTTCAATACAGGCTGGAAATTTAATACCGGGTTATTAACACTAAACAGTTTACCCTGAAATTCATATTTCGAAAATAAACTTAATAAAGACGTCCCCTTCTTATAATAAATGTTCAAAATGTGCTCCATTCACTTCCACACAACGAAATAATCTGCTCTGGAATTCTTCCCTAACTCTGGTCAACACGTCAGGCGTTACGTGTGATGATTTGAAAATGAAAATGAAAATAACAACAGAAATTAGGAACGTAACGCCTGACGTGCTGAACAGAGTTAGGAAAGAATTCCAAAGCAAATTATTTCGTTGTGTGCAAGTGAATGGAGAACATTTTGAACATTTATTATAAGAAAGAGACGTTTTTATTAAGTTTATTTTCGAAATTTGAATTTCAGGGTAAACTGTTTAGTTTTAATAATCCGGTATTAAATGTCCACCCTGTAATATTAGACCATACATATGGGGTATCTCCGCATTCAGAAAAATGTGATTCATCGAATTGTGATGAAAAAATGTAGGGTTGCTATTTAAAAAAAAGATAAAGTGGTGGGGGTAAAAAGGTGGGAGTTTAATTTCTTTAACTAGGATTATAAGATAATGTTCAACAAATTAAACTTCACGTGTCTCAGCGTTTTCCACAAAAAACTATTTTTTGCTGAATAATGAATTTTATTAAGTGTTTTTCACACTATATATATATATATATATATATATATATATATATATATATATATATATATATATATATATATATATATATACAGGATGTCCCAATAGTGTGTAATTCCTCCATATATCCCTTACCCTTAGAGCTAGCCGAAAAAACTTTAAACAAAATTTTCTTGTGATTATCTAAGCTATATCGAGAAAATATATTCAGCTTTATGGAACTTCCGGTTGCACCGGAAGTAGCTATCAACTTCGTTATTTTAAATAGAATGCTATACTTTTTATTACATTTTTGGATAGAGATTACAAAATAAGTGTGACTTTATGTAGCATTCCCTATATCTATCTTTGATATTTTTGAAAATATTACGACTTTCTTTTTTTTTTTAGCTCCGATTTATGTGTTATTTGAAACGTATGCCGTGAGCTGAGTTTTCAGTTTTGCTACCTTAAATTCTAAATATCAATAGACGACATTTAGTACTTTAAAATGGTTAAAGAATAATTCATCATTATTGTACAGGGTGTATTATTTTGGGGTTACAGCATATCTAACTTTTAAGCAGCATAACTTGTGTTTTTCAAATGGAACACCCTGTTTTTTATGGATTAATAAGCTAGATCATTAAATTCTGCATCGACGTAATATAGGTCTTCCTATAGCTATAGTTGATAGTTTTTGAGTTATAGTGGTTTATTTTAGTTTCGCTTGTAAAAATAATGGTACTGTCAGATACAGTAGGCGTACAGAATGAAACAACTAATATTTCTTGTCAGATGACAGATAAATGTCACCTAACCAGAACTATAACTATTTTCAGTTCTCAGGTGTTTGAGCTAAGTTTTATGTGCTAACTTTTGTGTTATTTAATTTAAAATGAATTATAATACTGAAGAATTAGTTGATATGACACTTATTATAGGCGAGTTTCAGCGAAATTGTTTTTTAGCATCTCGTGTATACGCACAAACATATCCGAATCGAAGACATCCTCAGGAAAAATGTTTCGTCACATTGTTGGACCGTTTTTTGTGAACTGTTAACGCCAATTATGAAATGACCACACGCAAAGGGAGAGTAAGCGGCAATGAAGAAAACGAATTTTGTATTGTTGCATCGGCATTAGATAATCCGCACACAAGCGTGAGGAAAGTTGCCGACGAAATAGGAATATCAAAATCTTCAGTGAACAGAACATTGAGAAAATACAAGTTTCATCCATATAAAATAAAGCTGCAGCAGGCATTGACGAATGCAGATTTTCGAAGTCGCCTCAGTTTTTGTGAGTGGGCAGTAGCAAAGTACAATGAAAGTGAGAATTTTTTTAATTACGTGATGTTCAGTGATGAATCTTCATTTTCAAGTTGTGGGCACAACTTACATTAATGCGCTTCAGAAAATCCAAACTTTTGCAGATCAGTTGACAACCAGCACCGTTTTACGATAAATGTTTGGGCTGGAATAATTGGGACTAATCTTATTGGGCCATATTTCTTTGATGGGCACCTCAACGGGCAGGGATATCTGCGTATATTGCAGGAAGGTGTAGAGGCTTATTTGGACGATTTGCCTCTAGATAACAATCGACGTATGTGGTTTATGCAAGACGGGGCACCAGCACATTATGACACAAATGTTCGCCGATTTTTAGATGATCGGTACCCCAATAAATGGATAGGGCGAGGTGGTCCCTTCTCGTGGCCTGCAAGATCTCCTGACCTCACATGTCTAGATTTTTTCCTGTGGGGCAATATCAAGGAAATTGTGTATCAAACACCGTTCAACACCCCACAGAAACTAAGAAATAAAATTGCAGTCGCGTGCAGGGCAATAACTTCGCAAATATTGAGCAATGTTCAAGAAGAATTCTTAAGGAGGGTTAGATTGTGTATTCAGGTCAATGAGCAAAATTTCGAATAATTCTAATGTATCGCTTTTTTAGATTATTTTTTTCTGTTAATGACTGTGGATTATTATTATTATTATAGTTATGTTATTATAGTTTACTTCAATTTCTGGTTCTCATAATTACAACTACCTTTATTAAACTATGTTTCACTTTTTGTATGGTAAAAATATGAATAAGTCCATTATATAACAATCATTGCATGTAGTTGCATTCGATAAATTTTTTTGTCGACACATTATCTAGTTACGAGGATATGATCAAGTGATTTGCATCGTGACTATCTCATTTTATTTGGTAATTGTATTCAAATTATTGTTAAAACAAACATTTATTAGACGGAAGTAAGCTCAAACAATGGAGATATAAAAGCTGCTGACTTTCTTGTCAAGGAGACGTTTAGGTGTCACCTGACATTGTTCACATGCTCTGTGCCTCATACACTGACAATCTGACAGTACCATTATGTGCCTCATACAGTGATAATCTGACAGTACCAATATTTTTACAAGCGAAACTAAAATAAACCACTATAACTCAAAAACTATCAACTATAGCTATAGAAAGACCTATATTATGTCGATGCAGAATTTAATGGTCTGTCTGATTAATCCATAAAAAACAGGGTGTTCCATTTAAAAAATACAAGTTATGCTGCTTTAAAGTTAGATATGCTGTAACCCCAAAATAATACACCCTGTACAATGATGATAAATTATTCTTTAACCATTTTAAAGTATCAAATGTCGTCTATTGATATTTAGAATTTAAGGTAGCAAAACTCAAAACTCAGCTCACAGCAGACGTTTCAAATAACACATAAATTGGAGCTAAAAAAAAAGAAAGTCGTAATATTTTTACAAATATTAAAGATAGCTATAGGGAATGCTACATAAAGTCACACTTATTTTTTAATCTATATCCAAAAATGTAATAAAAAGTATAGCATTCCATTTAAAATAAGGAAGTTGATAGCTACTTCCGGTGCAACCGGAAGTTCCATAAAGCTGGATATATTTTCTAGATATAGCTTAGATAATCACAAGAAAATTTTGTTTGAAGTTTTTTCGGATAGCTCTAAGGGTAAGGGATATATGGAGGAATTACACACTATTGGGACACCCTGTATATATATATATATATATATATATATATATATATATATATATATATATATATATATATATATATATATATATATAATTTCGTAATTTATACTGTAAATCAGATCTATGAAAATTAGCTATCATAAGGCACTTGCCGCGTGCAGGCTTTTTGTACGATATTTTTATTTTTTAACGCCAGATTTGATATATAAGCAATACAAATTAATATGTTTACAAATAGAGGTCTGCTAGTTAATACTGTGTTATTTGAATTAGTATAAATTCTATAGATAACCTGCTTTGCAAAAATAGTGTGCAACTTTGTCTACCTCGCCTATTGACAATAATTATTAGATCAAGACTGTATAGGATATATTTACATTTTTTTAATTATAATAATTAAAAATAATTGCTGTATTATCTAAACATGATGCTTTACCAAGCGAGCCTGCTTTAGAAGTTTTAATCTTATTCTTTGGATGGAACTGCAATGGAGACAAAGCAAAAGATAAAAAAAATTTAATTGCGATTTTAACGGAAGATTGCTTGTAATTCTGCGGAAAATTTGGCATAAATTTGAAATATCTGAAATAAGATGTAAGCTCCCAAGTCAGGTTGTTTTCCTATCGCGTTTAAACTGATGAAATGAATAACTCGAAATGAATCAAAGCAAAGTGGTGATTATCAAAAGCCCTAAGCGAATTAAGTTTTTGCTATCTGTTTATTTAATGCGGGGAATTGTAAACGTAGCCAGGTATAATTTGTGAAATGATATATTTCCCATACATACTTATGCAAATTGGGGGTTAAATGTCAAAATTTCAGTCGCACACGAACATTATATTAAATTAATAAAACGTATCGGCTTTAAATTCATCTTAGCTATCACAAATTTAAATAATATTCTCATATTCAGGAATCCATAAAATGTAAAATTACATGTTACATCTGTATTCGTAATTTTGTTGTGTATATTGAATCATTTCCCAAAATTACCAATATATTAACTCACGCCTGTCTGCTCCAGTCTCGATTGCTTCTACATTTCAAGTATTTAATTCTCATTTACTTAACTTGACGTATGTTAAACGTACATATATAATGTTTACCCAACTTGTCGGCATACGACCAACAGGAGCACAAATAATTTTAGTGATTGAGGAAATCCTGAAACCAAATAACTTGAGTGTAATGCTTTTTGGAAATTAATACTATCGTAAATAATTACAAAACGTGAAAATTTTCAGAAGATTTCAAAAACTTTTTTTTAATATCTCCAACGCATATAACCTGGTCTTACTTAATTCAGCAATAAATTTTAAAATTTTTGTTTGTTATATATATATATATATATATATATATATATATATATATATATATATATATATATATATATATATATATATATATTAACATTTAAACTGACCTCGGTATTCCTCCTTGCGCACGCCAATTTCTTTAACGACTTGATAAGGCATTATAATACGTACTATATATGATTTACTGTTGATGGTTACTTCATTACTCTTCTCTTATAATTTAGATAATCTGATAAGATAACGTTAAAATTTAATAAAAGACTAAGGAAAATTAAAGAGAAAATCAGTCACCATTAGGATTTGGACCCGTGTTAGAGAATTAAATCCTGATCCTAATATAGCACCACAGTAGACAAACTCCTCACCCAGAAGTCTTAGATTCGTGCGGGGAGAGCTTACGCACATAGACACAGCACGCCACCGATAACTCGTTAAAAGCCGGGCTTTTCACATTCTAGTGAAAAAGCCGACTGCCGGTATACGGGACTTGAACCTGCGACCTCCTAGTCCAAATTCTAGAGGTTATCCGCGTTGCTAACTGGGCTATTCGGCCTGTGCTCAGCACTCGTCCTTACTACCACTGGGCTACGGTGTATGTGAAAGCTGGAGAGTAGTGAAATATTTGTAAGGGGGTGAATTTTCTACGGTCTTAGCTTCTCATTGTAAATAATTTCTATCTCAAATGAATTTTTACATTTTACCTGAACGAAGGAAAGTAAGAATTCGTGGAATATTAGGCACTCACAAACCACATCAGTACCGGAATCTGGGTTTACAAATCACCAATTTTACGTTTCAAATCTTCACTTTGATATTTTCAGAAGTAAAACTAGCAAAATTTCAAAGTGATTTTTCGCGCACTTTCTCAGCTTTTTACAGTAAGAAAAGTTAATCTTTGTTTGTACTTTTTAATAGATTTTGTCTACCATACATAATTCTGCAATAAAACCTTTTGTATGTGATATTTTAAATAAAACTTTTTACATACTCGTCGTTTTAAGGGGTGCTAAAGACAGTGATGTATCAACCGTTTTGAAGAAAAATTCATATGGCGTTTCATACATTTAAGACACTATAAACATACCTTTTTTTGATTATTAGAAATGTGTGGTTTTGCATCAAAGTACAATTTTTACCCCCGTCATTATGAAAAAAAAAAGACTAAATCGATTTATGAATTAATATTTCACATGAGTGTCCAGGTTTCAAATGGGCTGCGCTGTATATGCATCAGCAGTAAGCTTTTTAAATTTTAATCACAATGCCCAATTCTGCTCAATTTCCTCTTAATCGGTCGCAAAATTGGTTCGTGCTTTTCAGCTTAATTGACACCGCAACGGATTTTATGATCAATCAGCTTTATTAAAAAATATGTCCATTTTTTAAGAAATGTATTGAAGCAATAATGTAGCCTTTTATCTATTTATTTTGGTTACCCTGACTTAGTAGGGCCGTTTTAAAGTAACAACGGACGTTAAGACTATCAGGTATTCTTGAGATTTAGTACTTTTGTTTCTCAGCTTACTTAGCTGTTTCGTGCTACCGCTCATCAACCACTCAACTTATCTGTAAGCGGTTTCGGATTTACCTCATCGTCAAACAGAGAAAAATTTAAATTCTTCATAGGCGCCCAAGAAAACTAAAAATAAATTCAGTCGATAGGCACGTTGCGTTTTGAGTTAAAAAATAATTTACCAGATTATAATATATAAGATATATGAAATATTAACAGGCCCTTGGGTGCAAAGTTTTAATTTTTGGCCCCACTACGTTCTATCTCTCGCCCTGCTTTTACAGTTCATAATTTTTTGTTCTCTGTGTCTTGAACACTGCCTTTCTCCATCTTTTCCTCGGTCTTGTCCACTAAAATGTTTCCATTCACTGTTTTCACTGACTGTTGCCCAAGTGCGCTAACCACCGTAATTTGTTGTTATTTTTATTTAACAGGTTACAAATTATACTTAAACCGCCTACACACCATTAGACCGGACCACAAGATACGCAAAGAAAAACCGCGACTGCCATTTTCGGGCTCAATTTGGCACACTTTTAGACTGGTCCGACGGACATATGGATCGGACAATTCAATTCTTCTAAATGATAATAAAGATAAAAATTGGGCTAGCGCTCAATGTTGCCTTGGTTATTAATAAGGGGAAATAGTGAATCATGTGGAGTTGAATTGAGGTTTTCCCGTCCGGCCATCGAATCATCCGTTCCGACAATTTTGGTCCGACGGTATGCCTACTCCTACATATTTTCTAACTGGATAAAGTGTCCGTACATTTGGCAGTTTGGTCCGACGCTCTGTAGGCTTCAACTGGATTGAAAACAATAGTAGCATCTATTAACCAACGAGTGTTATTTGGAATAATTATAGTTGATGAAGAAATAATATAATAAGCACACAAATTCAGTTGGATGTAGTTTGTGTGGTATTTTATAAATTTAACCGAAGAGATAAGTTTTCAAGAAAACTAAATCGACCAAAGCAGGCTGCTCACTTGAAACAAAGCAAGTCATGTCGTGTGTTTTTTTTTAATCTCACCGATGCGTCCAAGTCACCATATGCCATCGGTGGAACAGTGGTGACAATATCCTACTCCAAGCAGCTTATGAAGTGTCCCGTTGACACCAGTATAGGCACAGCTGAACTATTTACAATTATGAAAGCTGTGAAAAGTACAGAAGATATTTCCAACCGTGCAACGAAAATAATCATCTGCACAGACTCTAAATTGACATCAAGTGCAATATGTAGCCTAGATACCAAGAACCATATAACAAGGCAAATACAAAATACTGCTTACGATCTTAAACACCCATCCACACACCTTACGTTTATGTGGGTACTCTCACATTATGGCATGGGGAACGAGCTGGCAGATATTGCTGCCGAAAGAGCGATCACCGAAGGCATGACAGTAAGAAGTCACTACTTCAATCTATTAATACCACCTATAATAATAATAATAATAGTAGTAACACCACATAGTAGACAAACTGCGCACCCAGAAATCTTAGACTTGTGCGGAAGAGCTCACATACACATATAGACAAAGGGCACCACCCATGACTCATCAGAAGCCAGCTTTGCAATTCGAGTGAAAAAAAACCGACTGCCTAAATAGGGGCCTAGACCCGCGACCTCCTAGTCCAATTCTAGAGGTTACTTGCCTCGCAAACTGAGCTATTTGGCCTATTATAAAGCAATAATTTACGACAAATAGCAAATATACTGAAACCATAAAACCACCAAGCTGCACGAACTAGTACCAACCATTGAGGCATTCCAACCACCTGAACTAGGCCGTAGGTCCCTCGTCGTCTAAAAAAACCTCCGGAAACTACTCGAACAACAAATTCTACTAGTTTGTGATACCTGCAATGTGATCCTTTCAGCAAGTCACATTAGTATATAGTGCACTAAATAATAGACTCCAGGTAAGATTATTTTTAGGCGAAAGGATATCCGTAATCACCTCAGCTACAGCTTCTCGAGAAAACATAACAGAATTCTTGAAATATAGTGAATTATATGAACACATCTAACTGTAAATGCTGTATTGTTTAGTTATGGGCTCAGGTTAAAAAAACTGTGAACAACACATGTATTGTCGCGCCTATATTATAACAGGGTGCCCACTCGCCTGGAAAACAGGGAAAACCGCAAAAAGCAGGGAATTTTTGGAAGAAAAATTTTTGACCGCGAAAAGCAGGGAATTTTCGGAAGAAAAATTTTTGCCAGGGAAATCAGGGAAAATTTGTGAAAATTAATTGAGAGTGTCAATTTGTGTCCCTGTTAGGGAAAATTGTTTTTTTATTTTTATTTATTTATTCAGATTATTTACAAAGGCACATCCTATATTGTAACATAAAGCGTTTGTAGTGTTGCAACTGATTGTGCCAGAAAAAAGCACGCAGTACTCAGTCCCCCCCACACCGGTCTCAGGCAAGTATCCAGCCGATTCTTGAAGCTGGCTATGCTCAAGACAGCAGCAATGTCCTCTGCCAGTTTGTTCCAAGCATCAAAAGACCGATTGGCAAAGAAGCTCTGCCTATAGGATGTACGGAACGGTTCTTTTCTCAGCTTGAACCGGTGTCTTCGAAGTCTTCATTAACTGTCCAGGGTTACAAATACAGAAGTAGGTCCATGAAATATACCATTAGTTTATGCATATACACAAGATCGGACCTCCTGCGTTTGGTAGAAGGGTAGGCAGCACCAAGTGAGAAAGTTTTTATTGGTAGGTAAGATGCCTACTCTGCTGCCATCCTGTTGCAGCGCGTTGAGATCGTTCTAAGATAGTCCTATCCCTAACCAGAGCTGAAGACCAAGCATGTATCCCGTATTCCAAATGTGGGCAAATATACGTGACGTAAAGCTTCCTAGCGAACTTGGGTGATTGACGAGGAAATGACCTCTTAAACATGTACAGGATAGTTTTAGCCTTCTTTGCCGCTCAAAGAAAAGTCAGGGAAATTAATATGCTGTTTTAGAGGGAACCCTGTATAAGTACACTTTGAGAACCCAAATCACCATAGCACATTTTTCCAAAGACCTGACGGTCGTTTCATTAACAATGGTAGCATCATCAGTGGATGAAAAATTCGAAAAAAATTGTTTGGTAAACGATCATTAGGTCTTTAAGAAAATGTGCTGCGCTGATTTGGGTTCTCCAAGTGTTCTTATCAATGCTCATCGCAGGCTCAAATCTTCACAGAGCATCTATATTGCATATGAAATATTTTTATTCTTTACTTTGTATATGTCAATGACCTTAGTCTTTATTTAATCTCTAAAGCTTCTACTATGGTACTTTGCGCTTGACATTAAAACATTTTTGTTTGTGAAATTTACCAGGGTTGGTACATGTGCTTAATTTTATTAGTGCCAAAATCAATAAACTCCCATGGTAAATGTACTTTTATTTGTGAAAATACTTAATTTTTTTTTGTCCATTTAATAATATTATTAAGTTTCTTTTTACCCTATATTAAGTTTCTAATTAAGTTGTTTCATGTTTTTTTTTGCTTAAGTTTGTATTATTGGTCCTTTGACTAAAATGAAACTCTTAATACTACTACCACCACATTTTTGTGTAGCTACCTAAAGCTTAGGAGTAATTTAGTCCTTAGAAACCTGTTTTCCATAAATTTGGCTGAAATACTTTTTGAGTCCTCACAATTCAAGACTAAGATTTGTTGTTCACGGTAGTCTTGTTTTGTTATTTGGAATATATGTCGTCCTGTTCTTAAAAATATTGTATTTTTTCTTACAGCCTGGAATTTAATTTCTAGATTCGTACCTTTGTATGGCAAAAATCGGAAGTCTGTAGCAATAATATTAATAATTTAAAATAACTTAACAGATTTTCCATGCGACAATTTGCTATTTCCAGTGGCAAACTATTGTATAAATCGATGCCCATATGGTTTATGTAATGTTGCTAGTTTTCTTGTCGTGAGGTTGAACAATAAATAGATTAGCGTAGCCAAGAAATGATTTAACAAATGATAATGAACTAATAATTGCAATGTAGAAGATGTTACAAATGATAATGATCATAATAATATGCAACTATGCGAGTATATGTTAACATAATTGAGATTTCTTGTTATAGACAAGAATTATTAGTACACCTTAATAAAAAGGAATCTCAGATCAGTAAATATTATTACTACTTCTATATCAGTCGTTATATAGATTTAAAAACATCAGGTTTGGAATTTTATTGCAACCAGTCGTAATATATTTTTATGTTCGTTCGAATGACAAAGATTCAGGTAATATTTTAGACAGTGCAAGCGAAAATGACAAGGGGAAGTACTATAAAATATCCATTAGTGGTGTTGTTAACATTTAGGTTATCTTAAATTACTGCCGTGTCTTTCACATTTCTTTTTATTTAGAGCATCAATCCTGTACTTAAAAAAGTTTCTTACTTGATATGAATGTAAGTGGAAATAAAGCACACGACATCATTTCATTAAATCCTCTGGAATGCTTCTCATATTTTTATTATTAAGGATATTATACACCCTTGGTACGTTTTCAAAACTAATAATAAAATTAAATACTCATAGAGGTCACCGGAAGATTAGATTATCAATAATAAAATAAGTGACTTGCCCAAGCGGTTACTTTTTAAAAGCAAAGCATCTTTAACTAAAGTGCTGATCTACAAAAATAAAATACAAAAACAGTAATCTATACATAGTTTACTGTTTTATGGTTACTACTGACGACATTTTTCAAATGTCTCAAAATCATGATCTCGCCATAAGCGAATTGTTTCTGTGCAAATTCAATAGAAAAGTGTTCGGAAATTTTAAGAAAATGCTAAAAATTAGTACTTCTACAAAAATTGTCAAAAAATTTACATACATAATACGATAAAATATTTTTCATAAAAAATTCCCTACATAAGAAATTTTTTTGCACGAAAATTCATGAAAACGTAATTTTTCCCGAATTTCGTTAAAAAATGTTCCATAAAAACTTCGCTAAACTTACTCTTACGCAAAAAATCGATAGAATTTTTTTTTTCAAGGAAAATTAAAAATTTTTTCTTTCAAGGAAATTTGCAAAAAGTTTGTAAGAAAATTTGCCATTTGTTATTACAAAAAGATTTTGTATATGAATATTCGCTAATGAAATAAATTGAAATTTATACGATCTGATCTAAATACAGCCGTAGATATTTCTTCTGCAGGTCCACAAAGAATATTTTCTTTTGCCTGACGATGCCACAAAAAGCGAAATCGGTTGCAGATAAGAAAAGAAAGACTTGTGAAGCCACAGAAAAAGTCTCTACGGCTGTATTAAGTATGGAAAGGATTATTTAAGTTGAGTAAAAAAAACCTGATCTGCTACTTAAAATTTGAACTAAAGGTCTCACTAATGAATTTTTTCCATAAAAATTCGCTAAACATGCATTGCAATTACATAATCTACTCATATGAATACTTAAAAAAAAAGAATAAAAAACTTAAAAAATAAATAAATTAAATTAAAAAAAGTTCACACACCTCTGGATTCGAAGCCGCGTTATCCCGGAGCTTAAGCATTGAAAATTTTCAATTTCAAAATGGTTATTCATAATTTATATACGCGCGCTCTAATAAACAGCTAATGCTGATATGGAGCACATTACAGATGTAATTACGCAATGAACGCGTTATAAGCTTGTATATAAAATTTATGCTTCAGCATAGGAACTAATTTCTATTTCAAATGTTTTTTTGGCAGATATTTTATGAAATGAAAAGAGTGACACTTATAACAGAAATCTATGACTTGTAAAAGACAATTCATTTAATATTTTCCATGCATCATGCCCACAGACTTAGTTAAAACTCACCAGTTTTAACGTTTTAAATCGTCACTTTCACATTTTCAGACGAAAAATTATAAAATTTTCGCTCACTTGACCTTTTTGGGCCAAGAACATTTGTCATATTCAGTATATTTTATTTAACACAATATTTTGGTTTTGTGCGTTTCTCTGATTACCAATGGCACTAAATTTTTATGCTTATAGGCGTTTTTCCTTTTAACGTATGGATCTAAATTTTATATTGTAGTTTAATTTTTATACCGCAAATCTGCAAAATTGATCTAAAATAAATTCACGTTTTATAATACAAATCTGCGTACCAAATTTGGTTAGAATAGCTTTTCTTTCCGCAGATATGTATAAAGATTTTTCCGGAGAAACTGGTCCGATGTTCCTAGCTAACGAACTTATCCAAGCCACTTACAAAAGGAAGGTACTCACAAAATTTGGTCAAAATCGACCCATTATTTTTTTAAGTTATTGGTGTGACATACATACATACAAATATATTTATATATATATATAAATTGAAATGGACCGCGGATATGGGTTCTTGGGGTTATAGTTCGGGCTCATTTGAGAACTTTTTTTTTTAATTCAAAAGTCTGGATCTCTTTGAGTGAATTTTTCGAAATATCACAAATAGGAGTTATAAGGAACCAAGAGAAACTGAGCATAGTCAACTAATAGATGAGTATAAGCGTTATAAAAACATACTGTGGGACTATTAGAATTTGATTTTTTTTAATTCGTCACCATAAAACACTTGATACGTTCGGACTTTTTAAAACTAGACATACGTTATGTTTTTGCAGTGTTATCAAGCCCAAGATTCAGAAGCACATAAAATGTTTCAAGACACCAGCGACGTCGAGTTCCGACGGAACGTGAATTATTTATGAAAATAATAAAAGTAAAAAAATGGTGAGCTTTTAAATTATCTCACAAAAAAGACCTTAGTGAAGACAGCCTCAAATTTTGTGATCAGACAACTAAACAAATGTTTTTGTAGCAAAATTTGGTAATTCAAGTTTTCCGAAACATATATGTGCCATAGCTTCTACAACTTAAATTTAGCATTAAGGTAATACAAGCATCATAAAAAGAGTAGTAAGTTAAATTAATCGCTCGATTAGCGAAGTCATTAATTTATTACGTTATATACGCTGGAAATTAATAAACATTACAGATCCTATGTAACGCATTGGAATGTGAATACATTTTGCACAGATACTAAAATGAAATAAAATTCTCCCTAATTCAGGTAAATGATGTTTGGTGATTTATTAATCATTTAGCTCAATTTCATTATGAAAGTTCAGATAAAGCTCTACACATTTAATGGTAAGGTGTAAGAATTTTCGGGTTGAAATAACTGCCTAAATTCTATGCAAACGAGTGTTTAAAATTTAGTTAAAATGTTAAAAATTTAGTTAAAACGTTAAAAAAATTATTTAAAACGTTACAGGAACACCCCCAATATTTTCAAAACCATGTATATTTTCGAAAAGCGCTCGAAACCGTCGGTTTTATTTTGCATTATTACAAATTTTAAGAATTTTCAGTATTCTACAGGTGGATCAAAAAGTCGGGACACACGTCAACTTTACTTTTTTAAATGAAATACCTCAATTTTTATTCGGTTTTTGAATTCTACTTAAAACTCTGAACATACCCTATTCTGATCGACAGCAGTTTTCGAGAAATGACAACCTAAACAATAATGATGGCGATTTTCATGGAGGTAATTAATATAGAAGAAAGTGCGGAAATGTATCACCTTCATTGTAGTAATCTGATTACACAGCACTTTAGCCTCTGTCATTTTAATTAAAGTGGCATCTGTTGTCAAAAACGGTTTTGTTGTATGGTTAGAACGTATCGTTAAAGTAAAATGCACTTAAGTGAAATAGAGATCCTAGAAATCCTCATGATGGTTGGCTATGGTGATAGAAAGAGATCTACGGTTGAAGTGTGTGTACTTTTTAATACTGTTCATTAAGAGTGAACGCCGATATCAAGGCCTACAGTAAGTAAGATAATTTCAAAATTTCCAGAAACTGTTTCTGTGCGCAGTAGACCAAAGAGTGGCCGTCCCAAAATTTGTAACAAAACTAAACTAAGCGTTTTACTGTCGTATCAAGACAATCCCCATTCCACTCGTCAAATGGGTATGATCATAATATTGGATATAAATATGTACAAAACATTCTTCATAAGGAGTAATATATCCCTTACAAAACTTGTCTTGTCCACGAACGGAATGATGATGATTTCGATCGACGCCTTCAGTTTTGCGAAAATACGCAAAACATTTGCAATAATGACGGAAATTTTGCGCGGAATAGTTTATTTACTGATGCGACTTCATTTTGCCTTAATAGAACAGTCAACCGACAGAATTGTAGGTATTGATCGACAGAGAATTCTCACTGGATGCAAGAGGCCCATACACAACACCCACAGAAGCTAAACGTATGAGCTGGAATTTTACGTGGCATACAATTAAGATCTTTATTTTTCAAAGAAACGTTAAACGGATCGAGGCCTTAGCTAGCCTATATCGAAATCACGATGATCAAGATACTGCTGAAAGAACCATTTCGCTGCAACAAGGCGGTGCGCCGCCTCATTACGCGGTGCCGGTACGAGAATACCCAAACGAGCTTTTCCAACATATATGGATAGGCAGAAGGGGATAAATAGAATGGTCAGCTCGGTCACCTGATTTAACACCCCTAGGTAACTTTTTGTGGGAATATTCGAAAGAAAAAGTGTAACAAAACAAGTCATCTGTCATAGGGATTTTCAAAAAGTGATAATACAACATGAAATTCGACAAATTTGTAAACAGGCTACGTTCAGTACGAATTTGTTTTACGCTTAGGATACTGCCAAGTTCTCAATGGTCATCAATTTGGACATTTAATTCAGTATTCTACTTTTTACAATTATATATTATTCTTAAAAAGCTGTTGTTTTTAATTAATAAAAGTCCCTTGAACTTTGTTAATTATTATTGTTTAGATTGTGATATCTCTAAAACTGCTGAAAATCGAAATAGGGTATGTAACATAAAAAGTATTCCTAATTTTAAGTAGAATTCAAAAATAGAATAAAATTTGAGGTATTTTATTTAAACAATTAAAGTTGACGGTGCCCCAAGTTTTTGAGCCGCCCTGTGTAATACTAAAAAATCTTAAACTTTGTAAAAATGAGAAATAAAATCGACGGGTCCGAGCGTTTCTCGAAAATATACACGGTTATGAAAATATTGGGGGTGTTTCGTTCTTTGTGTCCACAATGGGAAATAAAATCGACGGGTCCGAGCGTTTCTCGAAAATATACACGGTTATGAAAATATTGGGGGGTGTTTCGTTCTTTGTGCCCACGCTGTATGTACAACCAAACATATAACGACATATAATGGCACATCTTTTATGGTTTAATATTAATTGATCTTATACCTGCTTGAGTAGTCTTACATTTGATAAAATCTTAACGCTGTGCGTTTTATTCAGTTCTTTCAATGGTATTTGTAATGAGTAATGTTATTTACAAAGCTGAATGAAAGTAGATAACCGAATACCTAACGTTACTTTAACGGAAATTATTCTTTAGTTAGAAAGTAAAGAGTTTACAGCGAGGTTAAAAGCATTTTCATAAAGACAAGTCTGTGTAAGCGAAATTGTCGTGAAGGGATAAGCAATTTAACAAGTGGCGTAACACTAATACCACTAGATCATAGAAATATTTCTGGCTAGCAGTTTCCTAGCCACGATCACGAAATTATTTATTCCTAACTGGAAGATCTAAATCATGATTTAAGTAGGCAACTTACCAATAGAATCTTTGCTTTGCTGTCCAGTGCTACAGAGTGACCGTCGCGAATTAAAATGACTGGCACATGGAATAATTAGTGTTACAATTATTATTATAAAACACTTACAACTTAATAAATCAATTAAATGCAATAAGACTAAAAATGAAATTAACGTTTATCAGTAAATTTGCCATTGTTTGTGAGCAACAATAAATAATGTTTCTGAAAGTAATTTTTATCTATATAACTCTAAAACATATTGTATGATTTTATGTCCATAATTCTTTTATTTCTATACAAACCTATTAGAATATTTTTTATTTCTTACCAGAGCTTTTGCTTTGGCACAAGCTTGTTTGTTTGAAATTGGGCCGCATGGACAGCACATGGAATTAGGGGCATTTAGGTTCTACTACTACTACTACTTGGAGGAAGCCGTGGGGGAACGGAAAGTTATAAAAGACTTGACGCCACGGCTGACCGTAAAGGAGCATGACCTCGACTACCTGGCAACAATGGAGGGAGTCAGAGAGGCACTGGAGAAGGAGCTGGCTGGGAC
Organism: Tillus elongatus; assembly: GCA_964006375.1. Taxonomy (NCBI): domain Eukaryota; kingdom Metazoa; phylum Arthropoda; class Insecta; order Coleoptera; family Cleridae; genus Tillus; species Tillus elongatus. The sequence continues at coordinate 90,782,390 of OZ023269.1, read as the reverse complement.
CAGAGAAGACCTGAAAATATATATGTCAATCCCAAATAGCAGGTCCCAGAGCCTCGCGGTTGTGGAGTTGGGAGGAAATGACTGCGATCCGGACACCGCGAAAAGGAGTGCAAAGGCACCGACTGAATAAACACGTGCTTTAGGTACGGGGTGATGGGCACCGGGGTGCATCATGCTAGGAGACCGAGAAGTGCGCTTTAAACCTGGAGCTGGGGGCCAAATCAACCCATATCGCAGGTAAAAAAGGAGCGAGAGAAAAAACATTGTGACCAGAGTGCTGCAATTCAATCTAAACAGAAGTTGAACGGCGAGCTCCATCAAAGAACAGGTAGCCCATTAAAGAAGGCAGATATTATGCTGATCAGCGAGCAGTACGATGACATCAGGGGACCGGGTTGGTTCAGGCACACATCGGGCAATGCGGCTATATGGGTGGTGAAACGACCCGGAGTCCCAATGGAACCAAACGGAGCAGGGCCTGGATATACTTGGATCAGAAGAAAAGGGCGACCTACGCCAGCTGCTACCTTACACCAAGCGAATCCATAACCAGCTTGAGGAGAAGATGGCTGGTATCGAAGGTCCGTAATGTAAGAGGAAAGGGGCTCCTCGCAGGAGACTTTAGCGCCAAGAGAATAGAATGGGGAATGCAAACCACTGGGACGAAGAGTGACAGAAATGTCAGCCAGGAAAATCGGACCAGTTTTTTCGGGAAAATTTTAGTGTTTCTTTTGGAAAAAATGCGTATCTCCGGAAATAACAAAGCTATGGCCACCAAATTAGGTAATCAGGTTTACATCGTAAAAACCAAACTACACACCATTTAAATCTCTTAAGTTAAAAGAAAAAAAGTTTTGCATTAATGAGGCAAAATTTTAGTGCCACTAAATGTCACAGAAGATGTAATACCAAAATATTATTTGTGTTAAACAAAATCTGTCTGCCAGGAAAATCGGACCAGGTTTTTCGTTAACATCTAAAGTTCATTTTCGGAAAATTTTTGTACGTTTTCAAACAATAAAGTTATTTTGATGAAATTTGGTACATTGTTTCTACTATATGGGTAACCAAATTTGATGGCTGCTTTCATTAAAAGAAGACATATTTGCTATTAATTTTTATGAAAATTTACTACTATAACGCACTTGCTGCGGCCAGACTTTTTTCTTAATCATTGGCTTCATTTGTCTGTACAGCAGCAGTAGTTTAGCCAATTCCAAACGAAAATTTTGCTTTACGGGACAAAGAACGATACGCACTCATTTCAATCTAAGAGCTTCGACATTCATCAAAGATTCCAGTCTTCTCTCAGATTCACTTTGGCAAGTTCAATTTACCAAAATTATGCCTATTTTTTTAAGTAGTTTTTTTCAGTGAATTTTGGTAGAAAAAATAACATCGATAACTCAAAAAATAATGGGCTGATTTTGATCACATTTGGCATGCACCTTCCTTTTGTAAGTGGCTTGGATAAGTTCGTTATCCAGGAAAATCTGATCAGGTTTTCCGGGAAAATCTTGAGTTTTCTTTCGAAAAAAATTTTTATCAAAAAATAAAAAGCTGTGGTTATCAAATTTGGTATGTCGGTTTACGATATAAAAAGTAAACCATACACCAAAATTTAGATTTATACGTTACAATAAAATAAAGTTATAAAAAATATTTGGTGCCAAATCTTTTCTATGAAAATTCACTACCATAACGCGCTTTCTGCGTCCAGACATTTTTAAAATGCTTTTTCATTCAAATATCTTTATGACTTACAACCGCTGTCTGACCTATACACATATATCTCTGTAATCAACTATCTCGAATGTTTTCTTGTCTGTGAGCGACGCATTTTTATAGATTTAATTTAAATGCATATATTATGGTTTTTAAGGTTAATTATTGTACATTAAATGAAAAGAGCTTTTTACGTGCCTAGTCTATTTTAAATAGTCCTTGTATCTTCATCACATTGAAGTCATCGCCTTTGTCGTTTCCGAACATTTTTACTTACCGTCGGCCGGCAACTTTACCTTATTTACTTGGATAGACAACATATCAATTGTGTACCATCTTTGAGTTTGTTTGATAAAACCACTGAAAGTAAATAAAATAAGCCTATGATTGCTTCATTAATGTACAACAGTGCAGTATAAATTTTTATCTTTTCCAATGTATACCCTCTGTTATACTTGCCTAATAAATTATTTGTATAAGCCATCTTTGATTTTTGTATTTGTCACCTTATCGCATACAAATTTTGCTGTAATATTATGGTAAAGGTAAAGGTAAGATGCTTACTGGCAATTAGGCCATTGCTGACCCTTTTTGCTCATCTAAACTAACCTACCCTCCACCTTGAGCTCGATCTCAACGACGACAGTGATTTGAAAAATCATCCGCCGCCGGTGAGTCTCGATCCGTCGACCCCCGAGTTCGTATTGGAAAGTCATCGACTTTCCCGCACGGCCACGGAGGCGCTTTATATTACGGTAAGTCCTAAGCTACAAAAATATACCCATAAATATTCACTATTTTGTCACAGAATACAAAAAAAATATTTAAAGAATTATTGAATAAAACGTTTCAGACTAAGAAAAAATTTAGAATCTCTTCTTTTATGCTACAACCCATGTATTCTAATTTTTTATAGCTTTTACTAAACTAGTCCCTTGCCTCATTATTTCCTGTCGCCCTCATTTGGTGAAACTGTTCTATAGGTACTAAATAGAGACGTAGATATTTTTTTTCTGGTTTCACAAGTCTTTTTCTTATCTGCATCGATTTCCCCCGAGGATGTCATAAATGCAAAACCCAGTAAAATTTTAAACTTGGGACTTCCAGTTTAGTAAACTAATGCTCTGGCAACTAGGCCACCGAGGCTGCGGTTGTGGTTTTATAGTATTTGCGTTTATCTGTTAAATTTAGAAGGTTAGATTGGACAGAAACAGGATTTTTCACCTAAAATATTTGTTAGCGAATAAGAAAAAAGCTGCAGTATAGCGTGATCTGCCGTATCTTCCAGACAGGCAAATTAAAAGCACAATCGAATTGATCAAATTTGAATAGCAGGGTCATTATTAAGAATTTTATAAATAGCTAAAAAATTTGCATTTAATTTGGAATTCAGAAGCAACTAACAGTTCTTGGGATTTGATGTCCCGAAGCACTCCTATATCGCAAGAGATGAAAAATAACTGGTTTCTCGCGTTTGAAATATGAAATAGTAGTTCAATTTGCGTTTTATTAATGTTCTTTTTAGAGAACGTTTACTTTTATTTTTTATACCATGGCTATTAAAATAGGTAGCAAATTATATTTCATGCTTGAACCTACTGGAATTTGTTACTAAACTGGAAATTTATTACGTGACTACGGCTTCTGTTTGATTTAAAGTTATTTGAAAAGTCAGGTTCATTCGGTATCGGTAATACGATGTGTTTACAACTTCACGCGTTGAATGACATGCTTGACTTTCCAAATTTTTAATAACAAAAAAGCATTATATATAACTTTTTTTCTCGTTAATACTATTTGAAGTACTTAAGTTCTTTCAAACAAATGGCAACAAATTTCACTTATTTTTTAAACTTACGTCAACGTTTGAATAATCCAAGAACAAGTAAATTTTTAGCAGCATCTGCGGTCAAATTATGTATGAATATAATTATAATATGAATATTATTATAATAATTATTATAAAAATTTAGTTTAATGACATCGTTTTCAGTGAATTTTCATTAAGAAAACTTACTAATAAAGTGTTCGTAATGGTGAGACCTTCAAAATATTTCTTTTAATCACCACGAATTAGAGCTTCTCTCCTCCTCACATGAGATTTACCTTACAAAATTTCTTCGTATTTTCAATATTTTACTCAGAATTAGAATTCAAAACCTTTACAAATGATATTTACATCATGAAACACTGAGTGCAGTGTAGCTTTCACACCCTTGGTGTTTAACTTTTTCACACCAAATCATTTATACGTCACACCGGAGACCAGTAATCTTTGACTGTGTATGCCCGGGATCGATTTTGTTATACAAAATGGTAACGGTTATAATAATGTTTATTCTCTGAATGAAAAGTTAACGTGATAATCCATTATGCTTTAGTCGAAGCAATGACCTTATCCGATGTTTTGCAAATTATGCAAACCTATGCTGCCTATATCGATATCTGTTTCCTGAATCGGCAGCAAAAATCCTTAGGCTTCTGGCTAGAGATAACCAACGCCAAGCCATAACTGAGGATGGTATATCGATACAATCTAATTGCCTCCAAATTCCTTGGGAATTTACCGTGTAAAATTTGTTGTGTCCATGTGGTTTTATATTACTGCCTTGTTCTTATGTCAAACTAAAGATTTATTATATTATTAGCATCGACTTATCCAGAAAGGCATCCCCAAAAGAGAACATTAACTTATCGCAGGTCCAAAGGGGTTTAAGCGTCTTCCAGGTTTTCGGACTTTGAACAAAGTATTTTTGTGACTGCGTCGTGCCTCTATATTCTGTTGTGGCAAACGCCTGACATCCTCCGGTGACCTGTAGAAGAGTCTAGGACATCTGACACAGAAAATTACATTTATCATCTTAAGCCGAATGATCTCCAACTATATATTTCAAGTAGTTTCTAGTGGAATGGCCTGATCCCGTATCGCCAGCAGAAACTTCTCTGTCTCCGGAAACATCTGTTCCGACGCCGATTTGTCGAAATGTGTCTGTAGGTCGCATTTAAATGCTCTTCGGCATTAGGATTGCACTTTGTCTTATTCAGTCTGATAGTGACTTTGTATGTCATTTTCCCTTAATTGTAACGGTGTTAAATCATCTGCCTCGCATATGGCACGGTGTAGTTCGGGAGTAAGCGCCTAACGCTGGAAATGTGTACGCAGGTTCAATATCCATTGGTCCAATTGTCCACCAATATCCAACAATCCCCTTCCACATTGGGGTCTAGGTTGGGTTAACCGTATGAGGGCACTACTAGGGTGATTTTTGGATTTTGTTAGCGAGGATCCGCACTCCGGTGTACATTTCACAATCCCAAAGGAATAACTTGAGTGCAGAACATGCATATGTTTTAAAAGCTTTAGTCTGGTTCTTAGTGTTGAGATGTGCTCGCACCTCCTGTTTTACTCGCTTCCTAAACTCAATTGTTAGTTCGGTTTTCATTACTCATCGATTCAATTTGCGGGCCTTGCTTCTTTTTATTAGTATTATTATTATCATTACAACACATTTTGCGATGCATTATTTGTACAACTAATATTAAAAAGTGAAACATGTTTAAACGTGGTAATTTTACTTTAAAAATATACATACAGGGTAGCCAGTTGAAAAGGAAAAAGGCGCGTTTTAAGGCCTTATTGTAATTTTGTTGAAAATCTATCAAGTCAATTTTGGTTTCAAGAGGGAAGACTTTTAGGCTTATTTTCAACATCACACCAGCCCTAACATTGAGTTTTCCGGGTGCTCTGTATGAATGTCGTTATGTAATCTGGGATAGAATCCACCCAATAGCCACAATTACGACGATTCACAGCACCGTTTAGGAAAAAAGTACACTCGTCTGAAAAACGAGTATTAAAACAAAATTCGGATAATTCACTACTTGTTTCACTTATCGCTTTACAAAAATCCAGACGGCGGTCAAAGTCATCTTCATTTAGTTTGTGTGAAAGATGAATTTTATATGTGTGGAATTTGGCTCTTTAAAAAGTCTTGAATGGTAGTTCGCCCAAAACCAGATTTACTTGCCAGTTGCCTCGTACTATTCCTGGAATTCAAAACAACATGACCAAGAAACGCCACTTCTACCGCTTCATTTTTTTCAGCGTTTTACTTTTTATTACAAATAGGCCCGGTCTCTTCAAACTTTGACACTAGCTCCAAACATACATTCGAATAAATGCTTATCTAAATGTTGTTGATTAAATAATTCTGTTGTTGTATTTGCATAAAAATGTGAAATCGTTTGCACCATGCGCAGTGTGCAGTCGAATGAACCATTTTGTTAAATAAATAACTGCAGAAGCAGCAATAACCTTGTGGACAGATAAAATAAAAATAACTCGTACACTAAGTTTTCTTCGCAAATAAAGAAGCTGCAGAGCACAATGTAAATGTAACCATTATCAATAACAATCAAAAAAAACTCTCACTTTTTCGTAAGTAATAATCAAATAAAACAACCAGCAAAACGCGACATTTGTAGCAAATTAAAGAAAACCCTTACTTATTTTTAAGTGTCAATCTCTCGGAACCCACTGCCTCAAATTAAAAAAAAATTAAGACACCGTCGAAAAGACATTTAGACCAGCTCTTCAAAAATGATGTACTACTTGATTAACCACACACACACACACACGCACACACACACACACACACACACACACGCGCGCACACGCGCGCGCGCGCGCGCGCACACACACACACACACACACACACACACACACACACACACACACACACACACACACACACACACACACACACACACACACACACACACACACACACACACACACACACACCACCATGCACATTTTAGGAATGGATCGCACCACCTCGTAAGGGTTGGTTCTGTGATGTTGAAATAAGCCTAAACGTCTTCCCCTTTCAAAGAAAAATTTGTACGCGTATTTCAGCAAAATTACAATAAGTGTCCTAAAACTCCACTGTTACGTTTTTAGGTGGCCACCTGTATTTTAAAAATATAGAAACGCCCACTCTATTTTATAAAAGCTTACAAATGTAAATGTTTTAAATGCTTTTTATACAGAAAACCCAGAGGGCATTTTTTTGTGTGTTAAGGGAAGAACTATTTATCCCCTCACTGTTTTTTTAGTGAATTTTCGTAGAAAAAATTCACTATGGGGAGATCCCGACTTTTGAATTTTGAAAAAAATTTTGCGAATGAGCGCGAACTAGGGCCCCTAGAAGCCATATTCGGGGTCAGTTTCAATTTATATATATATATATATATATATATATATATATATATATATATATATATATATATATATATATATATATATATATATATATATATATATAAAGGTTTTCCGGGAACATTCGAAAAAAAAAGTTATCTCAAAAAATAAAAAAGCTATGATAACCAATTTTGGTAAGTAGGTTGGTTTACGATACAAAAAGTGAACTATACACCAAAATTCAAATTCAATGTTATAAGAAAAAAAGTTATAATAAAATATTTTGTGCCAGATCATTTCTATGAAAATTCACTACCATAATGCACTTGCTGCGTCCAGGCTTTTAATTTTACTATATTCTCAGCTCCTCTAATAATAAAGACGGTTTTACACAGTAAAATGACGTAAGACCGAAGTCACAAATCGAACAATTGAACCCTTTTTAAAAATAGCTTATTTTCTCACCGCGTTTAAGTGGTAAACAGGAAAATGATGTAATACGGACCATTTTTTGTGCATAACAAATATATTTGCTTTCCAAGTTTATTTTTAAAAGTCTTTAATGGCTTTTATGTTTTATGTGAAGTACCTATATATCTATTTGTTTTAATTTAGGAAAAATGCAGAACCAACACACATAAAAAGGCATGATTTTTACATGTAACACTTTCTTGTTTGCCGTCTCTTAGCCTTTTTATATATTGATAAAATATTGTTCCTTCCACCTACACACTTATAATAATAATAATAATAATAATAATAATAATAATAATAATAATAATAATAATAATACCAGAGTAGACTCTATAGCTTCGAAAAAATTAGCAATGGCCTAGGTACGCCGCAAAACGTTTCAAGACTTATCAGCACCTTCTTTGGCCAGTTCTTCTGTATTTTCGTCCCCTTTGTAACAATTGTGTGCTGGAATATAGATTAGTGTACTTTGTTTTGTCGTTGTAGTCCCGCTACGTTGGGCGAATTTCACCTTTTGTCTTATTATTTTGTACAGTATGAGCTCTAAATCGTAGAAATTTCTAGTTTTCAATTATATTATAACGTATGACGATGAAGTGTAGAAAGCGTGCGGGAATATCGATATCTGCAGTAAAAGTCAAATTTTCCTGCTACTCCTAATTACAAGCAAAAGCTTTTATGTATGGTACAGTGTAAAGTTTATAATTTGAAATGTATAATAATAATATTATATAGTGGGAGGCTCTTGCCTAAATCGGGGGTCTGGCAACCCCACCACGGAAGCTAGTTGCCTCATTACCACTTCTGGGCTCCCAGAGTGCTATTGCCTGGTTTCTCGTGCTTGGCCAATAACCTCTTTCACGCAACGTTGTATTGCGGGCACTTTGGCCTTGAAGATTGTTGCCTATTTCTCTAGACTTACGGAAAAAAATTCTGTTGGCTTTGTTGTATAAGGCCCGGATCCAACATCAGATTATGTCTTGAATCCGTTACTGTATCAGCCTATTTATCTTTCTGCAGGAAGGCCGTTTTCCTACCTTTTCCTCACTGGGATTTCTATATTGGGAATTTTCTTAAAGTTGTACTTAACGACCATATTGTCAGTGGGTGTTCGCAAGACTGGTTCTGCCTTCAACTGCTTGGAAATATTCTGATGTTTATGTTTTGTGCTATTTGGTTATCCATATTTGGCCTTGCATTGGCCTGTGCATTACTAAACGTGCTTCTCCTTGTATGCATATGCATAGTAAATGTTTACCTAATATGACTTACAGCGCTGTTATCAGCGTTGCCGACCATGGTGATTTTTTACTAGACCTGGTGAATTTCGGTCTTATTTTGTGATTTAGTGAAAACATTTAGTAAACGCCTGAAATCTAGTGATTTTTATTCTACTACATTTGAATAACAAATCCTTTAAAAAACTAAAAAAAGTCTGGACGCAGCAAGTACGTGATAATAACAATTTATCATAAAAATCTTTCAGACACGAAAAATTGTTGGAACCAGAAGAATTGAAGCTTCGAAAATAATTTGGTTTGATGACATTCCGTAAACATGTTGCCTTTATAAAGTTTTTGTTACATACCAGTTGGATTCTATTGATTGAGAGAAAATTAAATTTTGAAAAAAAAGTTGATGAAAATCCGCTACGTCATAACCCACTTGCTGTATCCGAACTATTACTACCAGTTGTATATGGTTTGTCGGTTTATCGATTTATTGACTAAGGAGACAACTTGTTTTAAATTTATTTTGTTGAATAAAAAATTATAACACATTTAAATCACAAACTCTCTAATTTAAACTCCTGCTGAAAATATTTTAGTCAAATGAGGAACAACAGCTATTGAAAATTGAAACAGAAATGAAATACCTGGTTAGGCGCATTTCCCGCAATTATTATTGTCCAAAACCCGCCTTTGTTTTAGAATGTTTAATTAAAAATCACTAATTATGACTTTTCAAACCGCGAGTTTGACGTTTTTATAAAAAAAGATCATAAAATTTTTAAACCATTTTCTTGCTAACTTTGATCTTTCTGCTCAAAAAAACTTAATCTTCGCCTGTAACATGCAATAGATTTTGTTACTCACCTATTTTGTTTTCGTATTTTGACGTCCAGTGCAAAAGAATTTTTTAATGCTTATTATAACTTTTTTCTCTAGGGATAGAAAGCTAAATTTAGACACATGGTATAACCTATATATGAGCAAATAGCGTACCAAATTTGGTTAAAATATCTGTCCTATTTTCGAAGATATGGCGAACGAACTTGTCCAAGCAAATTACCAAAGGAATACGCATCCCAAGTTTTATTGAAATCTATAACTAAAAAGAAATGAACCGATTTTAATATATAAATTAAAATTGACCCCGGATATGGGTTCTTAGGGGGCCTAGTTCGTGCTAACTTGAAGACATTTTTTCGAAATTCCATGGTCGGGATCTCTTCAATGGCGAACTTTTACTGCGAAAATTCGCTATAGGGAAAATATTATTCTTAGGCGTGTTCCTTAGTGGTTAACATTTTGGAATAAGAATTAAGTACTTAGGGCTAATAAATGATGGATGTAAATTTAAATGGAAGTAAATAAATAATACCTAAATATTATTCAGTAAATAGTAATTTTCTAACTTTTTATAATAAAATACATATTTTACCGTATGTATATGAAACATCTAGAATGTATCACTGCGGTTGCGTAACATGTTTAGTGAAATCTGATTTTTTTGAGCTATAATCTGGTGAAATTCTGAATTTGAGGTTGGTAACGCTGGCTATTATTTGAGTAGTCTTCATGGTCGTTGTGGCGCAGAAGCAAGTAGGACTTTGTGTCGTATTTAACGGTCTCCTTGCTGTGATCTGCGTTTTTGGTCCACCATGCTACCGAACACTCTTGTATATCCAAAGGTTCATATTGAGGTTTTTTCCCAGTTCCTACCCTATATTCATCTACACCTTCCAAATTGCGTTCTAAAATACTTTTTGAATGTGGGTATTCCATAAGAGTTTTTAATCAAAGATAACTTCCAGGTATTTTGTCTCATCCACCCACGTACGGAATTTATACTCCATATATCAACAAGGGTTTAACGCCCTCCACTGCCGTTTTCTTCGCAAAGGTAACAACTTTGTTATTTTGGGGATTTATTGAAAATATTTACTTTATACACCACATATTATGTCAACCATGTTTAAGGTGTCTGTGTTCCCAAGCTGCCCCTTCGCACTTGGCCATCGGAATATTCCAGACAACGAAAACTCTTTGTTGGTGGTTTTGTGAGAATAAAAAAGTTATATGAGGCTTTAAGTATGGCTTGTATTTACAAATTATTATGCTCAACGAATTGGTTTAATTTATCGATAGAAAATGCAACAAATAGTCGTGAGAGAAAAACAGCAGGGTTTAACATAAGTACATCGGTACATTGCATAAGGTACGCAGCTGATATAGCGCTTAAGGGAAAAACGGAATAAGAAAAGATCATTTGTACTGAATAGTGTGTTAAAACGAATTAAACTAAAATACAACGGAAACAAAAGTAATGAAGATAAGTAAGAATGGGACTGCAAAAATAGTTATAAATCTAACTGTCCAATAACTTGAGTAAGTAAAAAGGTTTGCGTACCTTGGGGAGTATTGTACGAATGATGCTAAATGTAGCAATGACCTGAGAAAGAGACAAATAAAGCATTCAATAGACAAAATAATCTTCTCACAAATAAAAAAATCTCGGGACGCAGCAAGTGCGTTATGGTAGTGAATTTTCATAAAAATGTTTTTATTGCAAATATGTGTTTTCTTTTTAAGAAAGCAGACATCAATTTTGGTTACCAGTATAACCTATATAGAAAAAGCAGGCATCAAATTTGATTACCAGTATAACATATATAGTAAAAACAATGTGCCATGTTTCATCAAAATAACTTGATTGTTTGAAAACGTACAGAAATTTCCAAAAGTAAACCAAAAGTGTTACTGAAAAAATCCGTTTCTTGGTCAACCTTATAGGTTAATAGCAAATTGAGCTTTTCAAATATGAAGCATTTAATCAAAATTCGCAACCACAACGCACTTGCTGCCTCCAGAATTTCTTAACTTACAAACATGCATTATATGGAAAATGCAAAAAAATAAGGCGTTTTCGACAAAAAAAATTATTTGTATCACCAACGACTTATGGGCCAGCCTGTGATTGTGGTAATAATTTTTTAAGATGTAGCTCAAAACACCGTATAATTAATGTATACAATATTTTTTCATATCTTGTATAATAACAAATATATTGAGCTTTATTGATTTTTTACGAAAATTCGACAAAAATTATATACCATTAAACAATAAACTCTATAGCTAAGGCTACTGCCAAGCACCAGAGAAAGGGTCTATTAGAAATGAATTTTCTGGAAATATTTTAGTAAAATGAAGGACAATGACGGTTGAAACTAAGAGTTCGGTGTATGTAAAACATTCTTCTTGAGACATTTTCTTTCCATAGCCCGTATTAGATTCAAGTTATTTGCCTAAATGTTGCGAATTTTGACGTTTTCAATTGTCACTTTGACGTTTTGAGGAAACCCCCAATTTATTTTTCTTTAAATGCCCATAACTTTTTTGTCTTTTGACCTACAGAGCTAAATTTTCGTAGGTGGCACACCTATAACGATATAAACCAGCTTACCAAATTTGGTTGCCCTTACTTTGTTAATTTTGGAGATATAAATATTTTTCGAAAGAAAACACAAATTTTTCCGGGAAAACCTCGGCGGATTTTTCTGGCTAACAAAATTATCCAAGCGACTTGCGAAAGGTATGTACTCACCAATTTTGACGTTTAAAATCGCAATTTTGACGTTTTGAGGAAAATCCAAATTTATTTTTCTTTGAATGCCTGTAACTTTTTTATCCTTTAACCTACGAAGCTAAATTTTGGTATGTGACTTGCCTATAATGATATAAATCCGCATATGAAATTTGGTTGCCCTTACTTTGTTAATTCCGGAGATATAATTTTTTTTCGAAAGAAAACACAAAATTTTCCGGGAAAACCTGGATCGATTTTCCTGGCTAACGAACTTATCCAAGCCATTTGCAAAAGGAATTTATTCACCAAATTTAATCAAAATCGGCCCATTATTTTTTGAGTTATCGGTGTGATACATATATATATATATATATATATATATATATATATATATATATATATATATATATATATATATATATATATATATATATATATATAAACATATAAAAATTTAAACCGACCCCGGATATGTGTTCTGGGGGGCCTAATTAGCGCTCATTTGAAGAAATTTTTTCAAAATTCGAAAGTCGGGATCTCCTCATTAGTGAATTTTTTTTAAGAAAATTCACTAATAAAAAAATGGACCTGAGGAAGAGGTTCATCAGGTCATACGCATAGAGTACGCGGGGTAAATTTGGACTTTGGATAAGGAGGATATAAGCTTTTTAAATAAGGGCATAAAGAAAAGCGACAAAGGCAAGCTACACCGATAGAAAGACGAATAAAAAAGTGTGCTGCAATAGGTGAGAGAGAAAACAGATGCTTGCCAAAAGAAATTGACAGAAGGGAGGCAAAGTTTGTGAGACATATTATGACACATAATAACTTTCTGACAGAATTGTTTGAAGGACACATGCATGTAAAAAGGTTAAGAGGTGGACCAAGTGAAACACTTCTGGAAATCTTGTCTCGAATGATGAAGTGCGGAAGCTTAAGTGAGATGAGAAAGCCCCTGAAGATATAGATATGTTTGCGACGATAAGGCGACATCGCCTTTAGACTGCGATGATGCTCAAATAGATCTATTCAAAGAAAAAAGTGATCATATTCTATAAAACAGCGGTATTTAAAAGAAATAGTGTACTTTTCAAGCGTACAATTTCTTGGTTCTTTGGTTTGTGTAGGCGTCCGTGTTTTTATATCTATTGTCGCACGGTTCGTTGCTTTCGATACGGATTGATATGCATAGCTAGACAAATTTTAAGGAACAACGAACAGGGCTCTAATCAACTTAATCTACTTTAAGTAGACCCTAACTTATCTAATTATTTTTGAGATAGAGTACATATTGTTAAATAAAATCATAAATGTGCTACAATACAATTAAAATATGGTGACGTAAAAAGTGATGGTATACTAATCGTATATGCGCAGACAAGCAAAGCGAAAGAAGCCGTTATAAAATTTATTAAGTGTGACACCATTGCATTCGTTGGACACAAACTGCGGGAGATCAAGCTGTAGGAAGTTCCTAAATATTAAATACAATGTATCGTCTTCATTTACCAATGCCTCCTGGCTAAAGTTAAACAAGATTGCATAATTCAACCAAGCATAAAGTATTTTGCAGATTTTGCACATATAAATGCATATTGCACAAGATAATACCGCCGCAGCTTGACAATTTTTTTTTGTTTCTCAAATTTGACAAAACAGTTCTTAACTGTATTATTAAAACGGTTGTCATTAGATCAAATATAATGAAATGAAAACGATTCCAGCTTTTAATAGAAATATACAATGAAGTTAGCTGCATACTTAACAAAACTAACGGGAGGCAGCAAGTGCGTTATGGTAGTGAATTTTTATTAAATGCTTCAAATTTCAATAACTCAATTTTCTATAAACTTAGAAAGTTTAATTTTGGTATGTAGTGAGGTCTTTCCCAACGCAAGATATCCACCAAATTTCATTAAAATAACTTTGTAATTTTCGGAGATTTTTTTTTTTCAAAAGAAAATTCAAAATTTGAATAACTCAATTTTCTATAAACTTAGAAAGTTGAATTTCGGTACGTAGTAAGGTCTCTCCTAAGGCAATATATCCGTGAAATTTCATTAGAACTGCTTTGAAATTTTTGGAGAAAAAATTTTTTTTGAAAGAAAACTCAAAATTTTGCCGGAAAACCCCGTCCGATTTTCCTGGCCAACGAACTCATCCAAGCCATTAATAAAAGAAAGGCACTTGCAGAGTTTAATCGAAATCGGTTAATTATTTTTTGAGTTATCAGACGGATACATATATATATATATATATATATATATATATATATATATATATATATATATATATATATATATATATATATATATATATATATACATACATATGCATATACATATACATATAAACATTCAAACTGACCCTGGATATGGGTTCTAGGGGTTCTAGTTCGCGCTTATTTAAAAAAAATTTTGTAAAGTCTCACCATCGATACCTCTTTATTAGTGATTTTTTTAAAATAAAAATTCACTAAAATTGGCAGCTGGCAATGTTGTTGGCTAACAACGAAGAAAATAATCAAAGAAAATGCCGAAAGGATAACCAAATGAAAAAAACATCATGGTTTTTATATAAAGTATACAATAAAGTTAGCAATATTGACAGCTGATAGTCTTGTTGATTAGCAACGAACTTAACAATGCTTTCTGGGCTTGTACATGATAAGTGAACGAATTAATAAAGTAAGTCTGCCTTCTGTGGGTAAATTTTTGAAACAAAATGTATACAGTGAGGTCTAAAAATATGGAAAGACCTAGATATTTCTTAAACCACTCGTACTATTATATTAAATTTGGTATTACTATGGTTTTTCATATGTCAAATTCATATGTGATATTGGCATTGTTTCCACGTTTCTCGTTTTCTCAGAAATTATACCAACTTTTATTTTATTTTAAATAGTACACCTGTATATTTAATATTTTTTTAGATTATCCCGCTCATTCTGAACAATTTTCATGTGACATGTCCTATACCTAACTCTACTTGTTATACCGAGTTGTGGTTAAATATCACTAGCAAGTAGTGGAATCTAAATAATGCCTAATTAAAATGTTTTTGATACAATAAAGGAAAAACGAAAAATAAAACTCATCACAAATTTTGAAAATGCTAACCACCCACTTTTTGGCAACGCCCTAATCTTTTTTCTAACCTCTGTAATACGTTTTGAAGTATGCCAGCTCCTTCAATTATTCTGACTTCCTGTTCATCTGTTGTAGGTCTTCCAAGTTTTAAGGTTTAGTTTTGTGGACAACACTTTTCAGATGCCCCATAGCAAGAAATGTAACGGATTTAACTCCGGTGATCGACCCATTTTATAAATCCTCGTCCCCTGTCCATCCGTCGAGAAAAATAATTATATTGCCTAACTTCGCCCACATAATGAGGTGGAGCATCGTCTAGCTGAAGACCAACTTCATTATTTAGATAGTTTTCGTCAGTTATAAGCATAGTCCAATTAATTACCTTCGAATGTACAAATAAGAGCTTATCACATAAATGAGCTAAAGGTATGATGATGAAAAGTAGTGTAACGTACCTGGTTGATGAAATAATTGCGGTAGTGCATAAATGACATTATATCTCAGTAACTAAGTAAATTCTTCTACTCAAATTTCGGTTAATGAAGAATGGACCAACGATTTTATTGTCAATTATCCCAGCCCAGACGTTTAATTTTTATGGATGCTGGGTATTATGTTCGCGCACCCAGTGTCGATTTTCCTGTGCCCAATATCTGCAACTACGTCTGTCTATACCGCCATTTAAACTGAATGACGCTTCGTCGGAAAACATAATTTTTTTCAATCATCTCCTGTCATAGTCGTCATCCGATAATTCTTGCACCAACTAGTTGAAATTTATCCTTAAGTATTCCTAAAATCGAAGTGCGTGAGATTTCGTGATATTGACAAATTGCTCGAGTGGTAGAGTGTTGATTTTCTTCCACTGCCAAGCAAACATGTAGAGCTTTAGTATCATTTGTGGCAATATTAGGAGTCCTGTTTTCGGCAAATTTCTTACCATACCAAGTTGATTGAATTTTCTCAAAATCTTGCTAACTCTACTCACTGAGATTTGGGTTCTGTTAGGATACTTATTAAAAATACTACAAGTTTCGCGAAATTATCTCTGCCCGTCACCATAACCCAATATCATCAAAATTTCGAAATTAATTCATGATGATTTCTCTCAAAGAGCACCGAAAATAATTTACCAAGATGCAACTAGAATACTAGTAACAGCTAATGTCAATAATAAAAATTTAGTTTTTCGTTTTTCATAGCAAACTTTGCATAGTAGGTATCTTATTCAATTTTAACGTTTCCATAGTTTTGAACAATAATTGAGTGTTTTTAAAATGTAACCATAACTCGGCAACAAGTAGAGTTAGGTATAGGATATGCCACATGAAGGTTGTCCAGAATGAACGGAAAATCTAAAATTTTTAAAAGAAACAGGTGTGGAATTAGAAATAAAAATGTTGGTATATTTCCCGAGAAAGCGAGAAACGCGGCAACAACGAATGAATTTGACATGTGGAAAACCATTACCAAATTTCAGTGTAATCATACAAGCGGTTCAAGAGATATTTAGGTATTTGCATACTTTTGGACCTCACTGTATATTTACTAAGTGTTACAAGGAATATCATTAAGATTACTACATACAGACTTGGAGACTACTTCTCTGGCCTCACTGTTGGGTTTCGTTTCTGTAGGTGAAGGGCGTAGCCAGCGCGTAAGCTCACTGGAGCAAGAGGCCCTTATGAATTCTAGATGTTCTCGGATGTTCTTCAACGTTTCTGTCAAGCAGCGAAACTAGTCATAGAAACGTTGAAGAACATCCGAGAACATCTATAATTCATAAGGGCCTCTTGCTCCAGTTAGCGCTGGCTACGTCCGTCACCTACAGAAACGAAACCCAACAGTGAAGCCAGAGACGTAGTCTCCAAATATATCTGTAGTATGGTCCAGTTTCACCAAGTAAGGGCAACAGCAATCAATGAATATCATTAAGATATTGAATAAAAGAGAAAAATTAAAGTTACTAAAAAAAACAATAAGGTATAGGTCTAGGATATACTTCAGAAAAGTTGTGGAGTTTTCCATTATCTAGAACAGAACATAAAATTTCGGGACGCAGCAAGTCAGTTATAATAGTGCATTTTCATAAGAATTTTACACTACGAGTACGGCATATTACTAAAAGTAATATTTTAAATTTAAACAGACGTCGAATATCGGGTTTAGATGTCTTAAAACTAGCTCATTTAAAAAATTTATCTCTTTCTAGTATCATAAAAAATATTCAAATCTTGTGTTTTAGCTCCTTTTAAGAAAATAACATTGAATGCCCAAAACTCAATTTTCTATGACGCGCAAAAATTTAAACTTAGTGAATCTAGGTATTGTAAGTCTCTTTATAAGAAACTTGTATTACAAATTTCATTAAAGTTACAAAAGTTTATCAGAAGCAAACTAAATTCATACACAAGAAATCGATTCACATTTAAATAACTTACCTACTTGAAGAATTAATCGACGAATATTAACGTTACTATTCTTATTATTTGATTTCCAATTATAGAAACATATTATTATACAATAATTTACTATTTAACCTCAAAAGAGAACTGCCAAACCATAATAAATGACCAAAACAAGTTGTTATTCTTTAGTTTTCAATTTTAAAAGCATAATAGAGATACAAGTTGTTATATCTATTTCAATGACAATCATTTACTACTAACTTCAAAACAGAACTGTCAAAGCATAAAAAAAAATAGAACACGTTATTATTCTTTAGTTTTCAATTTTAAAAGCAATATACAATCATTTATTTAACCTCAAAACAGAACTGTCAAACCATAATAAATAAACAAGACATGCTATCCTGTCTGGTTTTTACTTTAAGTAGTTGATATAAAACTTCCTTCTTTTCCCCTACAAATCCGCGGATCTCAATATACCCGAAGGCGGTCATTAGTGTGGGATCGCCACAGTTCGGGTGTGAACGTTATCGTTGCATTATGATGTATGTCTGTGGTATATGTATTAATCTACGCACGGCAGGTGACTATTCTGTCTTTGTCTGGCATCATACTTTAACCATTTAAGTTGTTTCAATTCATGTCTTTCAGATATTTTTAATTTGGGAAAAACTCAAAACTTTGTGAATCGGATTACTTAAAATTCACAACAGAGGTTTATTTACTTCATTTATAGTTACATGTAAAATCTCATTCCAGTTACTTTAATATTTTTGTATATTTTTTGAGAAAAAATATGTCCGTTATACCTTATCGACGAACTCGTCCGTGATTGTAACGAAATGAAGGCATCTGCCAAGTTGCGTGCAAATCAGTTGAGTATTTTTTGAGTTATCACTCGGATACACACACACACACACACACACACACACACACACACACACACACACACACACACACACACACACACACAGATATATATATATATATATATATATATATATATATATATATATATATATATATATATATAAACATATGAAAAATCAAACGGCCTTTGAATTTGTGTTCTAGGGGCATAGCGCTCATTTCAAAAAAAAATTGCAAAAGTCTCACCATCGTTACTTCTCTATTAGGGAATTTTCTTAATGAAAATTTACTAAAACGTGTTCCATTTAAAAAAAGAGGTGATGTTTTTGAATTCCAAGTTTTCCAGGTTCGAAAATCCTCCTGTAGCTTGTATCGCAAATGATTTTTAGGCAGGAATTTTTTTTTTCTGTGTTTTCTATAAATATGTTGGCTAATAAAGGAGACAACAAACTACTATAAGGATGCGTTCATTTCCCATAGCTTTTATCAATAAATTGAAAATATTTCTGCTTTGTTAATTCCTTAAAAATATCTAGTACTTTTTGTATTTTATGACAGCCATGTTCTTTTGTAGTAAAATGTTTTTTTAATAAAGGTAAGCATTCTATGGTAGCTATTTTAGAATGCATGCTAGAAACATCGAACGAAACTAGTTTAGTATTTGAAGAAATAATTTTGTTAGTTATAGTTATATTTTACGTTAGTTCGTACAAATTTTTAACTAAATATTTTGAATTTCGTAATAAGGGAAACTAATCCGTTAGCTATCGTATGATTATGTGTATTACCACAAGTAGCAAATGGTCTTTAGTTTATAAATTTTTAGGTAACCGTAAATTTTTAATGGCTGCAGATTTTTATCTAACATTTGTCCATTTCCTTGCTCATTAAACCCAGATGTATTTTTTAAGTTTGGTCTGAAAGATATTGTTGGGTCTCGTAACTTCTTTTTATCTGTGTGACAAATTTAGCTTTGTTTTCTAATGTTATGTTCTTAATAGGCAGGAGAGACGTGTGATACAGTCTTTTTGATGCACCATCTGAGTAAAATATATTAAGGGAGAAAGAACATCTGTACTATTCCTTCTCAACCTTTATACACAACAGCGCCCTTCCAGTGTTTACTGACCATAGATAGATCCCTCCGTCCAGCTGACCTTTACTTGATATGCACGAAAAGTCAGACGTGTAATAAAACCTTGTATTAAAGTGCTTTAGCTGTTGTCATTGCAATATGAAATATCACTTTGGCGATACAAATATTTAACTTAATTGCTAAGTCAAGACGGTAATACCAAAAGCATGAACGACCCAGTTAAACTTGAGATTTTGACGATGATGTTAGAGGTATTACGTCTACTTTCTAGAATAAATATTTAAAATACACTTATATAGCGGAAGCAAATCTGACTAATGGTTAAATACTAGCCATTCACTTTTATGCCACTTTTCGTGATTGTACTTAAATTTAAAAAAATTAAAGTGTCCGGAAATTCGTTGTATCTATATTGTAAAGTGATCTTCATAAAACTTTCACATATTCAATATTTGTTGGGCAAGAAAGCGGCTATAAATTCTCATTTGTTATGTATTATTAATACCATTAGCGTTGAGTA
The DNA here is from genome assembly GCA_964006375.1 of Tillus elongatus. NCBI lineage: Eukaryota > Metazoa > Arthropoda > Insecta > Coleoptera > Cleridae > Tillus > Tillus elongatus. Next base: position 90,762,193 of record OZ023269.1, on the reverse strand, counting down.
GGTTATACAAAGTGAAATCAAAATGAATTGGTTGAAAAAGCTGGAATATAAAATTCAAGATATTATCTAGATATTAAATCTGTTTTGTGTAGGTTAATATGCCAAATATTGTTAAAATAAAGAAGGTCTCTACAGATTTAGTTTTATTAGAATAATTTTGGCATATACTAAAAAAAGTTAGATGCCATTTTCAAAGTCTGGTTTAATAAATAATTATTCTGAGCAATTTCAAATGTTTCTGATATCAACCTTTACTGCTGAATTTTTTAAGGGCGAAATCATTAGTTACTTGTACGTTTTAGACAGTAAAAGTTTGAGTGAAAGAGCTGCGTTACGGAAGCGATTTTCTAAATAATTTTTGAATCATTTAGAAAATAATTAAAAACTGGAATTGGAATTAAATTTAAAATGTACATTGAAACTAAGAGAAAAGTTTAAGATTAAAACTTTTTTAAATTATAATGATACATTAACCATAATTTTAGATAAATATTAAATCTTTCATTTTGACTGGACATCTTTTACGTGTCAACAGCTTAACGCCACCTCATGAGGGCGGGACGTGCAAGTCGCTGAGACAGAATCCCATGGCCTCAGTAGCCTGTATTTTTCAGTATGCACTAAATAAATCAATTACTAAAAAAAAATTTGAAAAAAAGTGACTACGAAGTGGAATCTCTTCACCGCGAGTGGACGTTCCAACTGAGACTACTGAGTCGACACCTAATACTTGATCACCTTTATTAACCGTGATTAGCTATAGTACTAAACAAACCTAATAACAAAACACCTAATACTTGATCACCTTTTTAACCGTAATTAGCTATAGTACTAAACAATAGGGCAAAACGCGTCTAATATCTAGTCAGGCTGACATTAAACATTGTCGGAATAACATCCACATCTGCCTTGTAGGAAAGATAACCTTTATATAAGATTCAGATTCAGCTTGTCGAAAGGATTTACTAACGTTTCTTTTCTAGTTGTTAAGATCAATTATGGCTGTGGATTTTTATGTACAAGATAATTTTAAACTTGATGTTTAGGACTTTAACGGTTATTTACTTCCCGTTGTTTGAAGGATTTAGGGTTATCTACTTCCCACTGTTTGAAGATTAGCGAACTTTTAGTAGATGAGATGGATTTTCGCGTATATCAGTGGATAAGACAACCTGGTTTTTTTTGTGTAGCAAGCTGATAATTGTCGCAGATAGTCTAAAAGGACGTGCAATGGTCTAAGGATGTGCAATGACCTAAGGACGTGCAATGGTCCAAGGACGTGCAATTGTCTAAGGACGTGCGATGGTCTAAGGATGTACAATGGTTTAAAGACGAGCAAGCAAGATTGAATTTAGTTTCTATGGTAACAGTATGCTGTTTTATAAGTAAGCTGTCAAAGTTTGACATTCGAAAGTTTAATAGTGAGGAAAGTGAATTTTTGAAAACAATATGTCTGGATTTTGATACAAAGAGTTTCGGTTAGTAATTTAGTACTTACTTTTGAAAGGGTTATCGGGCAAATAAATCTTTGTATGAGTTTCCCGTGATACTCGGATGTTGTTTCAGTATCCTTTGTCACTAACTCTTCCAACGGTTGACAATCTCTATAAATCTACCCAACTATTACCAAAATGATGGCAACTGAGCACGAAACTTTTACTACTAGTTATTACGCAATCGTTACTCATAGAACAACTTAAAAGTTCCGGGAACATAAAGGTAGCTAACGATAGTGGCCGAAACTATCTTATGTTACTGAAATGCTACATCAAAGTTGCAGCCACTTTTAAGGAGCATTAGTAGTTGCGGCGACGTTACGGGCATCTTCATACTATACTTAATATTAATACAAATTTCCATCGGTACCAATATACCATAACAGTCTCATTTTTATCAAACATTATTTTAGCAGAATTTAATCCGTCATGCATTAAACAGTTGTGAAGTTTTGAACTCATTTAAATTAAGCAACGGTGCTTTGACTGGTGAGAATTAATTTAGACGGATCGTCGCACTTTAAATTAAAAACTAATAACTTCAAAAAATTGTGTCTACTTAAGAGAAGACTTATATTTTCTTTGTTGAATTTAAAGCAGTTTTGGTCTAAATTAGTTTTTAAGACTAGAAAATGTTAATGAATTATAGAGTTACCACAATTCCATTGAAATATTTGATAATGTAATTTGAGTGTTTTTTTGGTAGAGTACGGAATGATTAGTTTTTGGCATTACAAAAAACCAATTTTGTGTTTAAAATTAGTACACGATTATGCAGCTTCTTCAACAAGTTTATCTAAATGCTCTGTAATTTCCAATCAATATTTTTAAAAACTGATTCTGTGGAAATGTCGTCGTGGGTAATTATCAAGTATGTATTTGTTGACAAATATTCATTTAGTTGATTTAAAATTGGTCATCACACTATAGGGGCGATTCCGCCTTGTCGTAGGCAGCAGTTTTTTCAATTTAATTTGGAATTTTATAGTTCAATTTCAAAGTTGACAATGACAACTTTTAAAAACATTAAAAGGCAAATGTGTGTGTTTATTTATTCCTTTATTTTTGTAAAAGCAACATTGCGGGTATAATTATAATTAAACACAGATATAGAGAATTCTTCTCTGGCTTTACGAGTATTGCTTTTTTTGCTGTAACTTCTTTTGCTGCTTGACAGCATCATCAGACAGGAGAAAATAAAATTTATTTATACACATTTATGACAACTACAAATAAAATTATGATGTTTTGATTGAAAAATAAACATATATAATAAAAATAACACATGCGAAATGTATCTGCGATGTGTGTCAATATGTAACATGAAAATAGAATGAACTTATAACAATAATAACCATAACAATCGTAATAGTAAAATAACTAATTAACAATAACAGCAATAAAGCAAAGTGCATACAACGAAAATATCGACATTAGTATATATATATATATATATATATATATATATATATATATATATATATATATATATATATATATATATATATATATATATATGTATGTATATAAGTACATAATTTTACAATGTGTTTCACAAATAAGCTCACTGCTTGTCTTGTAATAACCACAATTTTGATTTCTGACTTGCCTAAAGGGAACTGCCAAATCTTGCTACTGTCACATTTTTTATTTTGTTAAATATTCACTAACTCTGAACTTCCTTTCTGGCAGTAACAGGTGCACTATCACTCTAAACGTTTGTATCCTTTTCTGTCTATCATCTTGTCTAATATTTTAACAGAGTAACCATTATTTAATCCTATTTGCTTAATTATTGAAATTTCAAAATTGGTTTCGGACATATATATTGAAAATGCACGATGTATCATTGAATGATAGGCCGAAAAAGGGTGACATGAATCTTATGGTATATTTTTGTCTGTGGAAGTAGGTTTCTTGTATATTATTATTATTATTATTATTATTAATAATAATAATAATAATATCTACTTTATTGCGTTAATAATTAATTACAAATATAATTTGCAATTATGAAGATCATCTTAGCTCAAAGGAAGAAAAAATGGCGAGATTCAGCAGAGCTGCTCTTCTATCTAACCATTTTGTAATTAAACTAAAGCTAAAGTACACACAAGTATAATCATAATATGCATTAAATCTACAATAAAATAACTCTAACATAAATGCTGGCGGAATGTAGAAAAACCAAACAAAAATCCATGTAATAATCCAGGATGTAGTCTGAAAGGATACAAAACATAAAAACTGACAAAGACACAAAACAGGAGGTCAAAAGAGCATTAAAAAAATCAAATGAATTATTTTCTAACTTTCTAATGGTCAAATCTAAAAAAAAATATACTGTAAGCTTCTTCTTCTAAAGTAAATATGGTAGTTTTATGAAGGTTATTAATAAAATTTAAAATTATATTTAACTCTGTGGGGATACCTTAAAAACGTGTTAAAATATCAGCTACATATCTGTACCAAAAGACTGTATTATGAGTGAAGATTGGAACCTGGTATGATCACTAATAAGTACAACTTGTAAAACCCAATTCATCACAATACAGTTTTTAGACCTGACGTTCGTTTCGCTAACATTGTTAGCATCATCAGAGGGATGAATATAATCACGTTAGCGAAACGATCGTCAGGTCTAAAAATAGGATTGTGATGATGCTGGGTTCTCCAAATTGTACTTATTAGACAACATTATGTGAAATTCCTGATCTGAAAATTTGATAAGCGACTGAGGTTGGACATTGTGTCTGAAAACTGAAACAAAAAGCAGAATCACCCCTAAAAACCACAAAAATAATAACAGAGAGTTATGCGTTAGATATATTTCGACAGCGAAGTTGCTTCATCAGTAGCTGTCGCAAAACTATCTGTATTATCCTATTTTCTACCTAAACTATACACCAAAAATGATGTAATCCCGATGTTGCAATACGGGATGATGCAATAACGGATGATTAAATACCGGATGATGGGACACCGTGTGATGCAATATTATATGCCTCAGTACCGGATGATGTAACACATCAGTTTCAAGCTTTAGTCTCTATTGAATAATTCTCCAATTAATGGAAATAACCCTATCAAACCTTATATCATCGGAATCAGCAAAAAATAAGCTTTTGAAATACGCCACAGCCAACTATGATTGCGATTTAAAAATGCTATTTTGTGTTGTCTCTTTCGAACCAAGCATGCCATGGATTATTTGTTCACATTATTTTATTATACGAAAAATATCTACAAAATGAGGCCTTGATTTCTTTTGTACCATTTACCGTGACGCAGATATTGAAGGATGAAAAAATTGGTCATTTTCAGTTGTTTTCAAATTATGTCAGAAAGTGGACGATGGATTAGAAGTTCGTTCATGGAATCAAACTGCTCTTGAAATTCTGCTCAACTCTGCTAATTTAACCGAAGCTGTATCTTCAGAAATAACATAGTTACCCATTATACTTGCTGCGTCGGGACTTTTTATAGAAAACTTGCTGTAAATTTCCAAATATTCAACTTGGTGAACTAACATTATTCGATCTGTCATTAGCATTTGAAAAACGCTTTAATAATAATTTAACGCTCCATAAATCGGTAAAACATAAATTCTTAAATTGCCTAATTTACGATTCATAAAAAAATATGATCTGGAATCTCGTCAAAAGCAATGCACGAGTAACTTGTGCAAGTGTATGCAACATTTTTATGGAATTTATAGTGGCTACGAAGTTTACTGTCGATCTGAAGTTGCATCCAAGCGGTCTTTACTTGAATACAATATGAATATGACTCCGAACGACAGAAGCAAATCCTGGAATGATGCAATCTAAAATTACAGCATAACTGGAGACCCCTAAACACAACTGACGAAACTGACATGCAAATTTCCTTTGTTTTATCTAAAAATGTTTGTATGTATGTATGTATCGAAAGCCAGTCTGGCAGTTTCTACTATACAACGGTTTGAACGTAAATTAATCTTCATGTAAAATAAATTATTATAAAAAATTGATAAGTAATAATAAAGTCTGCATTGACATATTATAAGCACAATCTTATATAAATTTATGACTTTACCTGAAACACGGAGATCCTGGTAATATTTTATTAGCGACGCCTAGCAGTTATTTTCCTCCAATCAGCTATTTAGGCGCAGTACACATATAATAACAATTTTTAAAATGCTTTTATCGGTTATTGTTGTCTCTTTGGCTTTCTACTCATTGTTTGGTAATCTATAAATACGTTATAATGAATACTATTTAAAATTCAACTTCAAAAGATGCATCTTTTTGTAGAAATTTCTTAATTAAAAGAGTATTCACCAATATCTTATTTACTCAACAACGTAACTGATCTCAAATTTATAATGCTCTATTGATAAAACTTTCCAATTAATTTTAATCGATAGATATCTGAAATAGATATCCACGTTTATTTCTTTTTAGTTTTAACATGATTTCCACGATCGCTAACGAAGTTCGTTGGTAAATAAAAGATTTGAAATCCTTTAGAAATATTACTATTCCCAAACTAAGCCTATTGCCATTAGTGAGCTTTCGTAGAAAAGATTCACTAATGAGGAAATCACAACCATTGAATTTTGAAAAAATGTCTTCAAATCAGCGCGAACTAGAACCCCTAGAACACATGTCCGGGGTCAGTTTTAGTTTGTATGTGTTTATATGTATATATGTATAAACATATGTATGTATATATATACTTTTTATGATATAATCCTGCATACAAAATTTGGTTGTCATAGCTTTGTTCTTTGTGGAGATATAAAAATTGTCCGAAAGAAAACCTTATATTTTTTCAGAAAACTGGTCCAATTTACCTGGCTAACGAGCCTATCCACGCCACTTGTAAAAAGAAGGTATTTACCAATTCACCAAATTTGATCAAAATCGGCCCATTGTTTTTTAAGTTATCGGTGTGATACCTATATATATATATATATATATATATATATATATATATATATATATATATATATATATATATATATATATATATATTCAAATTATTTTTCCTCCACTTGCATACAATAATACAATCTTTGCTCCACTTCTGAACGAACATTTAGAAGCATTTATAGCTTTATCTGACGACATTCTTCAACAATTCGCCGAAGAAGCTCCTTAAGTGAGTTTGGTCGTGTTGCATAAATTTTCGACCTAAGCGTCCCCATAGAAGAAAGTCTGAGGGTGTTGAATCTGTCGATCTGGAAGGCAACTGAATCGACCTTTGCGTTCTACCCAGTGTTTAGAAAATTTCGGAATAAGAAAATCACGCACAGCTGCCGCGTAGTGTGGTGGAGCACCAATCTGCCAATCTGCTGAATCCACACACCCCCTTTTGCCAAAGCGTTGCCATTTTCCAATACTTTCAAAATCGTCGGGTAGATATGCGTTTCCAGTAGATCCAAATACGTGTTTCCATCACAATTTCTCGGCAGGAAGAAATGCCCTATAAGGTGGTCTCCCAGTATGCCAGCCCAAATATTCAATTTCTTCGGATTCTGTGGATGAGTTTCACGAAAAATTCTTTGATTTTCATCACTCCGGCCACGGCAGTTATGCCGGTTGACTTAGCCATACACTTGGAACAAACATTCATTGGAAAACAGATTGAGTACTAAAAGGTTGGATTCCTTCTGGCACGATTACTCATTTCTTCACAGAACTGCACGCGGCGATCAGGTTCGTCTTCATTAAGTTCCTGTACCAAATTAATTTTGTATGGGTGATACTTTTACTTTTTAGAATTCGGCGGCAACCAACTACAGAAATTCCTGAAATACTTGCAAGTTTCCTGAGACTCAAATTTGGTTTCATTGCGATGTGACCCAGGACAGCTACCTGATTACCATCATTACGTACGACCTGCTCAACCTTGATGCTTTCTGTTTGCAACCGATCCAGTTTCCCAAAATTTATGCATTAAATCCAGAACGTGCCAATGCGATGTGTTTTGCTCAGGATTACGATCATTACAAATCTGTGCTACCTGTCGTGGACAGTGATGTCATCCTTGTAGAACAAATGAATTATTTTCACTTTTTCAGCAATTGTATGAACCATTTTCACGAATTGGAATCCAATCGACTTTGTGATGATTTTACAAGATATTTACTTGTCTTTTAAAGTAAAACATAACGTAAGAAAGTTAAATTGTGAAAGTTTATTAAGAAATAAACGAAAAATCGTGAGAGCAAATATTTTTATGGAGAAACTGTAGAAAAAAGTCGTCAGATAACGCCCTAAATGTTTCGAAATCTTCGCTCGGAAGTGGAGCAAATGTTTTATGAGTTGTATGGAAGTAGAGGGAAAGCAATTTCAACATTTAACAAAATAGCCGTCTTTCATTCTTGATATTTTGTCTCATTCTCTAATTGATGATTTTATTGCCATATCCAAAAGGGCGTCACTCAAGATAGGGTTCCATTTAAAATTTAAGGCTACTGTCTAAGGTTCCAAGATAACAAAACTTACGCCATCATGTGTCTCCCTTGAAAACAGTCGAGGTGTCTCGGTGTTTTCTTTCTTTTTTTTTAATTCCGATATTTTCGAGGTGGGAGTTTTAATTGGCCCACCCTGTATGACTATGCAATAAGCTTGTGTTAAATGGTAAACCTTTCAAGCTTATAAACTCACTAGTTCATTCCTTGGTAATGATTATAATATCACAAATATTTACCTTGCCTGTTATTGTTGTTGTAAGATAAAATGTAAACAGTCAAATGTGGGCTTAAGACATTGCTAGAATTTACTGAGAAGCGGTTCGTTATTGTGTCAAAGAAGAAACTGATAAAATAAGTAAACTCCAGACATATTATTTGAAAAGATAATTCAATTTTTGTGACATTTGATGATACGTTTCATCCTTTAGAACAAATATGAATGAGACCTATGAAATATTTTTGATGTCATATAATACAATCGTATATTTTAAACCCACCTACTTGGATTTAGATGTTATGTTTCTCAGTATAAAGTCTTTGTCTGGTATGTTAATTAGATCTACTGGTCTAGCTTCTGTGTGCAAAGTTTATAGAAAACCTGAGTTACTGAACAACATTTTGTAGCGTTTTGAATCAAGTGGTTGTAAGGACCAAATTGTTGTGATTACTACAATACAATCTTAACGATTTAATTGGAAGAGCCTCTGTTCAAAATCATTTTTATTTACAATAGTATCAGTTTATATATATATATATATATATATATATATATATATATATATATATATATATATATATATATATATATATATATATATATATATCTTTTTGAAGATCAGCAAATAAAATGGAAAAAAATTAAGGAGAAGTATTCCGACATAAAACACAAATTTTATTTGGCGTGGGTGTCTTAAGTAAAATTGTAAAAAAACTGACAACGCAGCTTATTTTTTCTTTTTCCAATACATTATTGAAAACAATCTTAAACTACGTAACAAACCTAGGAGATGGGGGAATTGGATGTAGGTGATTGTTACTGCTAGTAGGTAATTATGTGAGAAGTGCTTTTGCAGATGAACTACGATTTTTCGCAGTAAAAAGTCAGCAGGTGAACTAAGATTTTTCGCAGTAGAAAGCCAGTACTTAACTCTAGGTGCTGGATAGAAAATGCACATTATTTCTTCATGTGCACATACAGACACATACATATGCATGCACACATCTAAGCTACAAGTTGCTGCAGGAGAAATACTGGGACACTTTTCACACCAATGGAGCCTATCATGGTGACTGTTTAACATACTGGGGAGGCTGCGGTCAAAATAGGTTAACACAAGGAAAGACACAAAGAAACTTACTTTTATCTCTATGACTATACATTAATCTGCTAAGTGTATTTAGTATCCTTTAAGACTATATAGTATATTACCACTAGTACAATATTTATTGGAACACTTTCCAACTTTCAGAATTTCATCTATTTACTAAGAGCTATATAAACCTACCTAACTTAGAGTCTTTAACAAAACACATGAAAGCTACCATGACACTTTTGTTACAAACAGCTCATACATAAGTGATGTCACATCAAGTGGAAGGGAAACATTGTATTTTATCAAATTACAAAATAATATTAGTGAATTTTCTTTAAAAAAATTAACTAATGAGGAGATCCCGACTTTTGAATTTTGAAAAAATTTCTTCAAATGAGCGCTAATTAGGCCCCCAGAACCCATATCCGGGGTCAGTTTCAATTTTTATATGTTTATATATATATATATATATATATATATATATATATATATATATATATATATATATATATATATATATATATATATATATATGTATCACACCGATAACTCAAAAAATAATGGGCCGATTTTGATCAAATTTGGTGAATACCTTCCTTTTGCAAATGGCTTGGATAAGTTCGTTAGTCAGGAAAATCGGCCCAGGTTTTCCCGGAAAATTTTGGGTTTTCCTTCAAAAAAAAATTATATCCCCGGAATTAACAAAGTAAGGGCAACCAAATTTGGTACGCTGATTTATGTCATTATATGTGAGGCGCCTACCAAAATTTAGCTCTGTAGGTCAAAAGAAAAAAAAGTTATGGGCATTTAAAGAAAAATAAATTGGGGTTTTCCTCAAAACGTCAAAGTGACAATTGAAAACGTCAAAATTCGCAACATTTAGGCAAAGAACTTGAATCTAATACGGGCTATGGAAAGAAAATGTCTTACGAAGAATGTTTTACAAACCCTGAAGTCTTAGTTTCAACCGTCATCGTCCTTCATTTTACTAAAATTTTTCCAGAAAATTCAATTCAAATAGACCCTTTCTCTGATGCTTGGCAGTAGCCTTAGCTATAGAATTTATCGTTTAATGGTATATAATTTTTGTAGAATTTTCGTAAAAAATCAATAAAGCTCAATATATCCGTTATTATACAAGATATGAAAAAATATTGTATACATTAATTATACGGTGTCTTGAGCTACACCTTAAAAAATTATTGCTACCATCACAGAGTGGCCCATAAGTCGTTGGTGATACAAATAATATATATTTTTTTTGTGGAAAACGCCTTATGTTTTTGCATTTTCCATCGAAATATAATGCATGTTTGTAAGTTAAGAAATTCTGGACGCAGCAAGTGCGTTATGGTAGCGAATTTTGATTAAATGCTTCATATTTGAAAAGCTCAATTTGCTATTAACCTATAAGGTTGACCAAGAAACGGATTTTTTCGGTTACATTTTAAGTTTACTTTCGGAAATTTCTGTACGTTTTCAAACAATAAAGTTATTTTGATGAAGCATGGCACATTGTTTTTACTATATAGGTTATACTGGTAACCAAATTTGATGCCTGCTTTCTGAAAAAAAAAACACATATTTGCTATTAAAAACATTTTAATGAAAATTCACTACCATAACGCACTTGCTGCGTCCAGAATTTTTTTCTTTGTCCCTGATGCATAATACAGGAAAAAATCAAATGATTTAAATCAGCTGGGCTGGTATTGTCCCATGAGCAAAATGGACTGTCTTCAACTTTTATTTTATACAAATGAGACCATAAGCACCATGGCCTATGATAATTCTGTTAAGTGTCGTAGACAAGTACCTAGAAAGCAACAGTTCTTTGTAAATGGGCTGTTTTCTTAGATTAGGGATGATACTACTGAAGTGATTGTTACAGCTACTTTTGAACTTATTCCAATGATCCTGCGATCTTATATTACACACATGTTTTACTTGCGGAAGTAGATCTCTGTTGCTATAGAAGTCATGTTTACAACCTGTTATCGTTGCCTTTTTAGCAAAATAGTCGGCCTTTTCATTACCTTCAAGCTTTGAGTGCCCTTTTACCCATATGAAAGTAACAATTTTGTGCTGTTATTCCAAGACCTCTAATTGATAAGCAATATCACATATTACCCTGGACCGATATGTAGCATTTTGAAGATTCGATAGAGTTCTTAACAGTGAAAGGGAATCGGTCAAAACAACAAAGCTACTCATATTTTGGTTACAGGCTAGTACTAACGCTTTTTGTATGGCAACAGCTTCAGCAGTATAAATTGAAGTGAACTTTGGCAGACTAAATAGCTCAACATAATCTAATTGTTTAATGTACACTGCGCATCCCACTGAATCTTGAATTTTTTACCCATCAGTATAAATTTTGACTGCTTCTTTATATGGTTTTAACGCTTATTTCAATATACAAGTATTTATATCTGGTATGTTAGTAAATATGGGTATAATAATGAGGTTTTATCAGTTGTATGTTGTAAGAGAAATCAAATTTAAAATTAAGGATTTCTTTCGCATACCATTGAGAATTTTCGATTTCCAAAGAAGCGTCAAATGGTGGTGAAGTTTGGTTTCTCCAATAGTTGTGCGTAAGATGGATCCCAGCTAGCTGTTGAATTTTAATGAACGTGTCCTGAGAGTCTGAGCTAAAGTTTTTTATAAGAAATTTACTGGATAACAAAAATCTTCTAACAAAAAAAGCGAATTATAAACACAAAAGTTACAAATGAGCCACACAAGAAAGGTTAATTATACCGTTTAGTGCACGATTTTCGTAAAAATAAAATCGTCATATTATAAAATATATATACTAATTCATATAATTTTTTTCACAAATACTATAACTTTTATGCTTTTATATAAATCTACGTACTATTTTTTAAGTACTAATCTCGATTGATGCCTTAACTGTAAATACAAATGAATTTAAATGTGTCTGGTGGCGTTTATTTTTTAGGAAAATGAAATACTAACGAAACACAAATATATTCAATTTTGTTTTTGTAATGGAAGAAAATAATGGAAACATTGCAAATGAACTGATTGCGTCAAAACTTGATTGTGTTTTCATTTAAAATTATTCCAGGTAAATTTGATTACATTAGACTAGCTCCAACTATATGTAAATAAATAACAGGTACAATATCGTTTATTTTTTGTATTATTTTCATGCTGTATTAGGGCACAGTTTTCATTTAAATTTTTGTGTCAGAAATTTATGTTTTGTGAGTTACGCAAACTGTTACGTGTGTTACGAAAATTGTCAATCACTTATGACAGTGTGTAATTTTGCCTTACCTACTTTGAAATATTACCCAACACCTGTCTTTTGCAAACAGGATAGGGATGTTTTGCCCAACATCATATGGTACACAAGACCAACAGCTCAACACCCGCTGAGAAGGCAGGAATTTCGCTTGCTTCGATACAATGCCACGGCATCTGTGGTTATTTTTAGTATGTACTGAATTAATTAGTTATTAATAGTTTTTAAGACGAGTGATAGGCTGCAGATAGATGCGAATCCAGGACCCTCTTCATTTTGCGTCGTCGTTCCACCTACTAAGTTAATTTAAATTCTTCTATTGTAAATAAGTCCATGGACATTAAAACAGAACCAATTGTCCATAAATGATACATATAGGAACCACTAATATAAATGCGATAAATAAAAAGGCTGGACGCAGCATGTGCGTTACGCTAGTGAATTTTCATAGAAATGATCTGGCATAAAATACTTTATTATAACTTTTTCTTCTTGCAACATAGAGATCTGAATTTTGGTGTATAGTTTACTTTTTATATCGTAAACCTACCCACTAAATTTGTTTATCATGTCTTTTTTATTTTTTTGAGAAAAAAAATTGTTTCGAATGAAAACTCAAAATTTTCCCTGAAAACCTTGTCCGATTTTCTTGACTAACGAACTTATCCAAGCCATTTACAAAAGGAAGGTACATGCCAAATTTTATTAAAATCAGCCCATTATTTTTTCAGTTATCGTTGTGTTTCAATTTATATATATATATATATATATATATATATATATATATATATATATATATATATATATATATATATATATATATATATATATATATAAATTGAAACTGACCCCGGATTTTCAAAATTCGAAAGTCGCGATCTCCCCATTAGTGAATTTTTTTGAAAATTCACTCAAAGCTAATTGGGTGGAAGAAATTTAATTTTTAGGCATCGTATTTTTATTCTCGTTAAGTTCTCTATAAATGTTAAGTTCATGTGTTAATTTGTTTTGTAATGTATGTATATTCATGCCATGTTGTCTTTCAATTTTGCTGGGGATAAAATGGCTAGTTTACTCAGCTAAATCATGTATCTTTATAGGGATAACAGAAGACATATGGCAGAAGCAGCGGAATAATGATCGTGATTGTTGTTGAGGTCCCTAATTTTTCAAATCTTTCGTATTTCCGGTCTTATCAGGACATCCCCCTAGGAATAAATAGATTTGGACGCATCTAATAGAACTGGACGATATCACAGTCCTCGGCACATAATCCCTCGACTGAATGTTCAATTTTAGGCCTTATCGAGCTATAACGAATCTCTCTTGCAAATTCGATTTCAGTTGAAGCCTAGGCAGATAAAAGTCCGAGATGACTTATTATTAGCACAGCGCCTAAAATGTGTGAACGCAAACGTCTCAGTTGATTTGTTTGATATATTTTATCAATAAAGTTATGTATCTAGTGACCCATATTCAAAAAAATTGTAGTACCAGAGATATCATAAGTACACTTGGAGAACCCAAATCACAACACATTTTAAAACCCTGACCATCGTTTCACTAACAAACCTAGCGTCATCAGAAGATGAAAATGCTAAACGTTTGACAACTATAACTGTGTTTATAACAAACGAGTTTAAAGGCTTGTCCGTCAAACAAAAAGTTTTTCGGTATTAAATTCACTTCAATTTATTAATAAAATTAAAGATGTTAAATTGGTTGAAGGAGAGGTTTTGATTTCATTTCATGTAATCTCTGTTTTTCCTAGCCTCTTCACAAAACAAACGTTAATGTATTTAGCATAGTTGTTAAAAATGAATTACATAAATGAAGATGTCTGCAAAGAATATTTACCTTTAACAAATCGTCGTAATAAACAGAATATTTTTCGATTAAACAATGACTTTTTTCAACAAACACAAGCACGAAAATGGGCAATAGCCATTTATTGTGGACCAACGAATTGTAAATTAATAATAAACTACCCTTTCCAGATGTACTAGTTATAAAAAATCAAGACTCTTTAGAATTAGATGTCCATAGAAAGAAAACAACCACGCTAAGTTACATTCCGAATGACTCACATCAGACGCACGCACAAAAAATGGTCAGCTTAAATTTTTTTAACAACTAAGTTTTTCTTTTCGTAAAAAAGATCTAGCAATTAATTAGGGTATATTAAAAACCTGTCTGAATATATTGGATACACTGCTTGCGTAGTGTAGAAATTAATAAACAAACAGAAAACAAAGAAATAGGCCGTTGTGGCTTTATTTGTGGTCGTCCAGCTATGAGGTCCAATTTGTGGCACTATTCTTGCATAAGGTCGGCTAAATTTCTGGAATAATGCACGTGATCTTGATCTTTGGACCACTGGTTGTTTAAGAGTATATGACATAAACCTCGAGTTTAACATATATATCCAGAAAAAGAAGTCCAAAGACGTCAAGTTACGTGATTTCGGTGGCCAGGTAACATCACCAGAATGATTTTTGAGCTAATATCATTGCACTTCAGTTCTTGATTTAAAATACATTTCTTACGTTAGGGGTTTATTTGCCAAGTTGTCCCCGAACGATTAAAATGAATACTGGCTTATTGTGGTAACATTTCCGCCAGATTATGCGGTCCTCTTACATATATTTTTTTCAATTGAAGATCGTTTGGTGGACGGGTAAACACACAGTGATATCTTTTTAAGGCACGGGACGCATTTCGAACAGAAAAAAGGGCATTTTGGTTATAAACTAACATTTTCCACGCACGTTTGTGTAACCTTCCAGCAATTTGCCAATGATAAATAAAAATTCTTGTGGAAAATAAGATATGTTGCTTTAGGAAGATAGCCGCTATAAGATCCT
The DNA here is from genome assembly GCA_964006375.1 of Tillus elongatus. Lineage (NCBI taxonomy): Eukaryota > Metazoa > Arthropoda > Insecta > Coleoptera > Cleridae > Tillus > Tillus elongatus. The sequence continues at coordinate 90,746,780 of OZ023269.1, read as the reverse complement.
AAAATAGGAGATCCCGATTGGAAACACTTAGATAAATTGAAACTATTGTTTATGTAGTTGTGTTCTTTTGGCATATTCAAACATAAATTTTTGCCACGAAAAAATAGGAGAAATTTGTTCAGTTCAATTTGGCGCTATTTATATGCGTTCTTTTGACTCACGGCTTAAATAATATGCTGGTGCTTGAAGATAATCAGCTAATTAGAATTATGGATAATTGATCAGATGGTTCTAAGCTATTGGATAATCAAGGTATTGTTTGTTTACATGTACAGTTCCGAATATTATCCATGCATATGCAAGAACATTGTTACATGTTTGTACCCGTTCTATATAGTCAAACAGAACATAGCTTATACCGATACATTATATAACTACCTATGCATGTGTGCGTCTCTGTGTTTCCGTCAGAAACAATACCTTTATTCGTGCCAATAATCATATGTTATAAAAGTAATTTACACCGTCGTAATAATAATGTAATAAAAGTGAAGAGGCCCATACTTGGAAAACGTTCCACGTGAGAAATCGACATCGGCAGGATGTTCTCGTATGCTGATAATTTTGTAGCTTATTATTACTTGATCCTTACAGCAGTTAAGCACATTTATCAGAACTCGATAACATAACAACCTACTTCAGTTTTGTTAAAAATAATGATTTTTTTAGCGTCATTGCCTTACCATAGTAACGTTAAATAACATCGAATATATTTGGTGCGATGAAAAATGTTCTTTCAATCAATAATTAGAATTACTTTCAAAGAAAGTATACAAGCCAAATTATTTTGCTTCCTCCGTTTCTTCGTTTTTTCATCAACGTTTATCGAGATGATCATTTTAACAAATAATCTTTGACTAAAGAAAATAGAAGTGGATTGATGTTTATATACTCTGCTAGCATTTCTGTCTGACGTTTTATTCATACTTAGATAGTATAGATAGACATTTTAGTTCTTACAGGCGATGTGTTGGCGCTTTAAGTAATATTAGATTAAGTAGTATTCTCTTTAAAGTTGTCGTTTCACCATAGCGACATAAGTTACATTACTTCTGTCTAAAATTACACCTTTCCCAGATATAACCCCTAAAACAGTTTATCTTCAACCAATATTTATATAAATAACTTACCTACTTGAATAATTAATCAACGAATATTAATGCTAATATTCTTAGATTTCCAATTATAGACGATCATTTACTATTTAACCTCAAAACAGAACTGTCAAACCATGATAATTAATCAAAACACGCTATTATTTATTTGCTTATAATTATAGAAGCACAACTTTAAAAGCATAATATACGTACAAGTTGTTATATATATTTCAATGACAATCATTTACTACTTAACCTCAAAACAGAACTGTCAAATCATAACAACTAAACAAAACACATTATTATTCTTAAGTCTGGAATTTTAAAAGCAATATACAATCATTTAGTCCAGATACCTAGAATACTTATTTTAAGGTAATTTATTACCTAATATTAACTTGCAATACGTCTCTGTGGTATAGTAAATTGGAGGTCTTCTTATGAAGTCCAGATTACATATATATTACCAATCTAACCACAACACAACACAGGAAATATCTTGGGCGCTAAGATAACCTCAAATGACTTTCTGATTGGTCGTATAGTCATAATTACTGCAGGAGCGGTCTTCCAACTCAAATTGCCTACATCAAACTTGAAAGCACCCATAAACTCTGACTTTAAATAAAAATGTCCACAAATTTCAAAGTGTACAGCAGTGAAATCAATTTGTGAATGTTGAAGGTGTTTCAGCAGCTTTAATGCCTCCTCCTAAAGACTCACATTTCTCAAAATCGCAATCATAATCTCATGACTAACTGAATCAAACGCTTTGCTATAGTCAAGAAGTATTAGAGCAGTAATAAGACCCTTGTCCGTTGCATTTATTATGTCGTCATTGATGGATGCAAGAGCAGTTGTGCAGCTGTAATCCTTTCTAAAACCCGACTGCGCCTGCGGGAGTATGTTATGTGTTTTGGCTTAGTTTAGCTTTAGTTCAATCACCAACAGTCCCCAATGTCGCGCATAAAATGACGGATATCATTTTCAAAACTAAAAAGGTACGAAAGATGCTATATTCTCTTAATACCAGGAAAGCCTCTGGTCTTGACGAGATCACAGCAATTGTTCTCAAAAAATGCGCACCACAACTTGCTGCTGTCCTGACTCGTCTCTTTCAGACATCTTACAATAGAGGCATATTCCCTAGTAACTGGAAAACTGCTCGAGTACAACCCGTCTCCAAGAAAGGATCCAAAGCGCTTCCTAGCAACTACATGCCCATTTCACTCCTTTCAGTCATCTCTAAAGCGATGGAAAAGTATATAAACACCGAATTACACTAAAATTTCTTGAAAAACACAGTCTAATCCACGACAGGCAGTTAGGATTCCGTCAGCGCAGATCAACTGCCGACTTCCTTTCCTTTGTCACCCATTCTTGGAACAAGTCTATGGAACTACACGGTGAATCCCAGATCGTCGCTCTAGACATATCCAAAGCATTCGACCAGGTCTGGCACACAGCGCTGCCTAATAAACTTCCTGCCTATGGGCTACCACCAAAACTCTGTACCTGGACAGCAAATTTCCTCTCCAACCGGAGCATTTCTGTTGTCGTGGAAGGCCATTCCTCTAAACTATAACCAATTATTGCAGAAGATCCTCAAGGTTCAGCTTTAGCCCCTACTTTGTTTCTTCTCCACATCAATGACCTCCTCTCTAGCACATCCAACCCAGTTCACAGTTACGCGGACGACAGTACCCTCCACTCAAATATACAATATTCTAAGCCTGTCTCTTTGGCCCAATTATATGAGGATCGCAGACACATGGAGGGCTCTGTCTCCGTGGAGCTCCAAAAATTATTAGACTGGGGAAGTAGAAATCTTGTACAATTCAACCCCACGAAATCTCAGTCTTCCTTTCTTTCTTATAAAAGATACACCAGCCCTAGAACCATCACAATGAACAACTAAGTTATTCAAAGTAATGAATCCTTTTCACTTTTTGGCATTTCTGTGGATCGAAATCTCAATTGCCACCAACATATCACATCAATTGCAGAAGCGGCTGCTGAGAAATTAGGTTTCCTCTTCGGGGCTCGCAAATACTTTTCACCAGCTAATCTATATACCTTATATACTTCACAAATAAGGCCAAACCTCGAATACTGCTCCCACATCTGGGGTGCTGCTGCCGCTTCTACACTCGCTATCCTGGACTCCATTCAGAAGAGAGCTATACGTCTCATTGGTGACCCTACCCTCACCCAAAGGCTGCCATCACTGGCCCACCGACGTGCCGTTGGTGACCTCTCTCTCTCTCTCTCTCTTTTATAGATATCTGCACGGGCAGTGCTCAGAGGAGCTTTCTTCCATAGTTCCTCCACCTGCTGCCCCCAATAGATCTACCAGGGGAACAGAGCGAATGCACCCTTTTACTGTCCAGGTCACCAGACATAGAACATATTGTTATGCCCGCTCTTTTGTCCAGAGGACTTCAAAGTTGTGAAATTCCTTGCCGGCGCATGTTTTTCCTTCTCCTCCGAACCACCAAACCTTCAAGTCCAAAATTAACAAGTTGCCTCTTTCCTCATTGTCGACACCCACGGTACGATAGTATTTAGGCTGTAAGCCCTCATGGTGTGTTGTAGGGGGAAAAAAGTTATCTAAATATAATTTCATCAAACGACTTTGAAAAGACTGTCAGAATGTTCAAAATGCTGCGGTCATTGTAGTCCCTAGGGGTCTCAACCTTTCGAACAGGTATACCAATTGCTCGTTTCCACAAGTCCGCGAAATAGCACCCTAGAATACAGGAATTGATAATATCTACTAAAAACTTCAGTAAAAAAGGGCCGCTTAAGTGTATCATTTTAATGCATATTTCATTCATTCCAATAGCACTACTCTTAATGTACTCTAAACATGATGCAATGATATCCTCATCTACAGTTACAAAACTTATTTGGTCTGGATTATTATATTATAAATATGAATATTACTAAATATCTGACATTTTCGTATAAAATTTAAGTCGGGGTTGATTATGAAAGGGGTTACATATTAAGTCATCGACTCCAAATTAATTTCATGAAAAAGTCTTTCTGAGTAGAGTAGATTATCACAGCGATACGGAAGTTACGATTCAATTCGCGGACCATTATTCACTAGAAGTTTAATTATAATGTGATCGTCTCTACCTTTAACTCGGGGGAGATTCGAACTCGTGACGTTTGGCATTCAGTATATGAAACGCATTGTTATCTTATTTTAGACGCTAATGCAAAAATATAGTTTACTGCCCAAACAATTTGAGTATAAAAAGTAATTAAAGAAAAGTATTGATATTAATCATATTTAACATGCTCCTAATGGATTATTGGCAAATTAAAGTACTGACAGATGCGTTTTTAAATACTGATCGCCTATTGTGAGAACGCATTTATGAGAAGTCAATGAGTTCTCTGAACCACATAAACAGCATAAGTGGATGGCTTTATATAAATGATGACAGTTAACCTTATAAGCTCAGGCGTCGTAGAAGTATTTGGCTTTATTTTTGTGTGAAAACAGTCATATTTCATAGGGGTGAGTCATCGTTTTTTTAAGTAGCTACTTATACATCCTTTTAGATCTTAAATCACGGGATTTAAAATTACACCATGACAATTGAACTATAAGTAGTAACTATAGTAATTTAAGCAAGTGTAGTTTTGATATCAATCATTCTAATGGAACTAAAACATTCTAGCTTAAACTTCACATGTTGTTGCTGTTATATCTCGGATAATTAATTTACGACGTAAACGTAAGAAGGACATAATTGAATTAACTGGTGCTCCATCAATTATTTACGCATGTCTGACAGAATTATATACATTTTTTTAATTTTTCACGTAATAATTATTAAATTTTGCATAATATGTTAATCGTTGGCTGATAGTGAAGGTGTCACTTTGTTATTAATTATAATTAATATTAAAAAAAGGAACAGCCAATGAATCATAGCGTTTTGATAAACGAATGTAATGGTGGTGAAGGTTGAGTCTTACGAAATTTTACGTGTTTAATACTTGTTTGCTTTCAACGCCCAGTAGGAGCACTCACGTCTTTGTGGTAGAGTATGTTTGTGTTCAATTATTTATTATTGTATTGTTAATATAAAATTGTAGAATATGATGTTCACTTTCATAAAAAGAAAAGGAACACATGTAGAACAAGTCTTGACCCACTTATGTATGGGGTTTCGTATACCAGTGAATTTTGTACCAGTTTTTAGTGAATTTTTATTTTTTAAAATTCACTAATAGAGAGGTATCGATGGTAAGACTTTGCAAAGATTTTTTCAAATGAGCGCGAACCAGGACCCCTAGAACCCATATCCGGGGACAGTTTGAATTTTTATATGTTTATATATATATATATATATATATATATATATATATATATATATATATATATATATATATATATATGTCTGATAACTCAAAAAATAATTAACCGATTTAGATGAAACTCAAGTGCCTTTCTTTTATTAATGGCTTGGATATGTTCGTTAGCCAGGAAAATCGGACGGGGTTTTCCGGAAAAATTTTGAGTTTTCTTTAAAAAAAAATATTCTCCGAAAATTACAAAGCTGTTCTAATGAAATTTAACGGATATATTGCCTTAGGAGAGACCTTATTACCTACTAAAATTCAACTTTCTAAGTTTGTAGAAAATTGAGTTATTCAAGTTTTGAATTTTCTTTCGAAAAAAATTTTTTTCTCCGAAAATTACAAAGTTATTTTAATGAAATTTGGTGGATATCTTGCCTTAGAAAAGACCTTACAACGTACCAGAATTAAACTTTCTAACTTTATAGAAAATTGAGTTATGGAAATTTGAAGCATTTAATAAAAATTCACTACCATAACGCACTTGCTGCGTCGCGTTAGTTTTGTAATATGTCCAGATTGTAGAACTTAAAATGTTTGTTTCTAAATATGTAAGCTTAGTGGCAGTTTAATTTGTTAATGCAGGGTATAAATTACACTTTGCGTCTATAATCTGTAGGTGTGTGCTACTAAGTGTCTCAAATAAATCTTTTATTTCTACCCTGCTAATCACGTTACTATGTATGCAGGAGTAAAAAGTATCGAAAGGCACTTATATTTGCTGAGGTATTTGGTATTTAAAAAAACATATTTTTTGCGACAAAATGGCGATATTTAATTTTTCCTGGCGTAAGCAACTCCGTTGCTATGGCAACTGATCTTTTATTTAAATAACAAGGTATGATATTTTTGCATTTTCGGGGAGAACGTCTCTTTCTTGATATGGCACTATAAAAGTTAATCAGGTTCCATATGAAAAAAAAAAAGAACAAATCAAGGTAATTATACAGATGAACGGCATACGTGATTTTCGAAAACTGTTTCCAGAGACACGCTTAACAGTGCCCCTGTAGGCATAAGCAACAAGAGACATGTTGTGGAATCGAATGGTAGTGCTGGGCGGGGAAGGAGATATAGAAGCAAAATCGGCAAAAGTAGCTTAGTTGGACTTCTATAAAAAGCCTTTTGCACAATTTGCCACAACACTTCCTCTAAATAATGTTCTTCCCTCTTCAACACGCCTATTTCCTTCAGGTCCTCCAGCTTATTTAGGGGTTGAAGGACCCACATTTTAATGAATCTTTATTTTAAAAAATTCACTAATAGAGAGGTATCGATGGTGAGACTTTGCAAAATATTTTTCAAATGAGCGCGAACTACCCCCTAGAACCCATATCCGGGGTCAGTTTCAATTTTTATATGTGTATATATATATATATATATATATATATATATATATATATATATATATATATATATATATATATATATATATATATATATATATATATATATATATATATAAACAATAACTAACCGATTTCGATGAAACTTGGCAAGTGCCTTTCTTTTATTAATGGCTTGGATGAGTTCGTTAGCCAAGAAAATCGAACAAGGTTTTCCGGGAAAATTTTGAGTTTTCTTTCGGGAAATTTTTTTTATCCGAAAATTACAAATCTATTTTAATGAAATTTGGCGCATATATAGCCTCGGGCAAGACCTTACTACGTACCAAAACTCAACTTTCTAAGTTTATAGGAAATTGAATTATTTAAATTTTGAGTTTTCTTTTGAAAAAATTGTTTTTCTCCAAAAGTTACAAAGCTATTTAAATTAAATTTGCTGGGTAGGTTGCCTTGAGAAAGACCTTGCCACATACCAAAATTTAACTGTCTAAGTTAATATAAAATTAAGTTGTTCAAATTTGAAGGATTTAATAAAAATTCACTACCATAACGCACTTGCTGCGTCTCGCACTTTTTCTTGTTGTTTATGCACAAAACACTCTACCAACTCTACTTCACCTAACCTGATCAAAAACGTATGAGAAAACCGAAGAAAGTACATAAAACATCATTTAAGAGCACCTTCACGCTCAATTCACTTTTCTAGAAAAACTCCATCCACATATTGCCACAGAAGTCTTCCAAAATGACTAGGAGCTCCATCTTGCTAAACCAAACTTCATTAACTGGGCGCACTGCAATAACAACGGGTATAATTTCTTTTCTTAATAAATTTAAACATTTTTCAGATGTTACATTTCCGTCAATAAGGAACGGCCAACAATAATACTGCTGTCTAGTAGGCCCATACATTAACTTTTCGTGGTCGCTGAGTTTGAGCCTTTAGCATCCAATGTGGATTTTGTTAAGACCAATAATGATAAGTTTGTTTATTAACAAATACATGCAGTGTAAACGTAGCTTCATCTTAGAAAATAATGATTCTTATTTAATTTACCAAGTTATCATATAATCTAAAAGTTACTTCACCAGCCGTACTTTGTTAATAAAAATTTGGAAACACACGCTTTACTAATTTGTGGCTGATTAGAATGAACCTTATGAAAAAGCGTGCACACTTTATAACTACGTTTCCTGTTGCCGTAGCACAACGTCATTAATATTACAACTCTTAGATTTTCGTTCATTCTGCCATAATAAAAATTATTATTAATTTAATTTGTATAAGTTTTCAATTTTCTGATTTGTAGCTCTCTAAAGTACCTATTACATAGTGCATAGAACTGACAACAATGTTAATTTGTCAATGGGTAACTTGAGAAGAAATTGATTAATGAAGCCCGACCGAAGGAGGTGATTTTTTAGAAACTTAATTTTTCTCAATTTGTTTCCTATGGAACCTGATCAAAATTTTGATAGTGTCGAAATAAAAGGTATCTTCAAAAATGCAAAAAAATCATATCTTGCCATTGAAAATAATACGAGGGCGCGTCAATAAGTCCGTGACTTTTTGAATTTCCCGTGTCGTCACAGGAAGGGCAACACTGCTCCTGTCAACAAGCAGCTGTCAATTAATTGCTGTCAAATTTTGAACAAGCTGCGTCATTTAGTTTGTGTTAGATAGCCATTGAAAGCAGACAACCTCTTGAGTTATAACGAAAATGGAAAAAAGTGAATTTCGTGTGCTCATCAAACATTATTTTTTGCGGGATAAAACATCACTAAAACCAAGACTAAGCTACACCCGAAACAATTTAAAAATATTCACGATATGGTGTTGGCCGATCGGAGATTAAAAGTGCGGGAGATTGTGAAAGCCATAGGCATATTACATGGCTCAGTGGTTTCGATTTTGCATGATCACTTGGGTATGAGAAAGCTATCCACAAGATGGGTGCCGCGTTTGCTCACAATCGATCACAAACGCAATCATATGACAACTTTGAAGGAGTGTCTGGCGTTGTTCAACCGCAACAGGGAAGAGTTTTTGCGCCGTTTCGTAACCGTGGACGAAACATGGATTCACCACAATACACCCGAAACCAAGCAGCAGCCAAAACAATGGGTTTCTCCGTGCGAATCGGCGCCGAAGAAGGCCATGGTGGGTTTATCAGCCAATAAAGTCACGGCGACCGTTTTTTGGGATGCACGCGGTGTAATTCACATTGATTGCCTTTAGAAGGGAAGAACAATCAATGGCGAATATTATACCAGCTTATTGGACCGATTAAATGACGATTTAAAGAAAAAACGACCGCATTTGGCCCAAAAAAAGTTATTTTCCACCAAGACAATGCAAGAGTACACATATGTGTAGTCTCCATGGCGAAATTGCGTAAATTGGGCTACGAATTGCACCCTCAACCACCCTATTCTCCGAATTTAGCCCTGAGTGACTATTTCTCGTTTCCAAACTTAAAAAAATAGCTCGGCGGATAGAGATTTGACACAAATGATGAAATCATCTCACAAACAAATACCTATTATGAGGACCTCGACAAATCTTAATTTTTTTTTGGAAGGGATCAAAAAATTGGAGAAACGTTGGACGAAGTGTATAGAGCTGAAAGGAGACTATGTGGAAAAATTAAATGATTTTTTGTCAAAAAACCTGTGTTTTGCTATAGAAAATTGAATATCATGTTGTAGGACAAATTATGTCGATAAACACTTATGTTAAAAACTCGAAAGGAGTTGGCAGATTGACACCTTAGAATTCCTGTCATATGGCCTTAACCTCTTGAAACTGGCTACAAAATAGGAGCCGATACGACGAGTTCTAACACACTATGGACGCAGTTCAACCCGAGAACCACGTATTTCTCACTTTTATGGCCGCGGAAATGTTTTGCCACATATATAATTATTGCTTTATGCTGATAGTTGATAACTTCAAAAATGGCTTCTCTTGGAAAGCTATATTATTGTTCCAGTGCCCACTTTGTCTCTCTAATATGCTTAAGATTGACTTTGGAGATAATCTTCAGTCGTATCACCCCGTCCTCTTAAATGACCGGAATGGTAAATTTCTCTGCGCGACTGCCTGACAGCTGTTTATAATAGTAAGGTATTTTTCTAGCTCTCAAACATTTTAAATAATTGTATATGTCTACATTTTTGCAAAAGACAGAATGCTATAACATCTCCAAACAGCCTAAACTCTGCAAATTAACTGTGTATCATAATATAAACTACTATAAAGTTATGAAGTTTGAAGGCTTCGCAAATAACAATTATAAAAGAGGAAGTGAAAGACCAAACCAGTAAAGTTATTTTCTTTGGGTTATGGAACATTTAATTTTAAAAACTCTGGACGCAGCAAGTGCGTTATGGTGGTGAATTTTCATCAAAATGTTTTTAATAGCAAATATGTGTTTTTTAAAGAAAGCAGGCCTCAAATTTGTTTACCAGTATAACCTCTAGCAGAAACAATGTGCCATTTTACATCAAAATAACTTTATTGTTTGAAAATGTACAAAAATTTCCGAAAGTAAACTTAAAATGTTCCCGAAAAAACGGGTTTCTTCGCCAACGAACCTTCTGGGTTAATAGCAAATTGAGCTATTCAAATTTGAAGCAGTTAGCGAAAATTCGCTACCATAACGCACTTGCTGCGTCCAGAATTTTTTTCTTACAAACATGCATTATATTTCGATGTAAAATGCAAAAATGTATTAACATAAGACGTGTTCGATTAAAAAAGAGAAAATTTGTATCACCAGCGACTTATGGGCCAGCCTGTGATTATAGAAATAATTTTTTAAGATGTAGTTCAAGGTACCCTATAATTAGTGTATACAATTTTTTTTCGTTGCTTGTATAATAACGGATATATTGTGCCGTATAGATTTTTTGCGAAAATTCGCCAAAAATTATTTACCACTAAACGATAAACTCTATAGCAAAAACTACTGCCAAAGCATCAGAGAAAGGGACTATTTGAAATGAATTTCCTGGAAACATTTTAGTATAATGAAACAATGACGGTTGAAGCTAAGACTTCAGAGTTTGTAAAACATTCTTCTTGCGACGTTTTCTTAACATAACCCGCATTCGTTTCAGGTTCCTTGCCTAAATGTTGCCAATTTTGACGATTTAAATCGCGATTTTGACGTTTTGAGGAAAACCCCAATTGTTTTTATTATTAAAATGTCCATAACTTTTTTGACTTTTAACATGACTTTTAACATACAGAGCTACGTAAATTATTTTTAATGATATAAACCGGCGTACCAAATTTGATTGCCTTTACTCGGGTATTTCCGGAGATACAAAAATTTTTCGAAAGAAAACACAACATTTTCCGGGAAAAATCGGGCCGATTTTCCTGGCTAACGAACTTATCCAAGCCACTTGCAAAAGGAAGGTACCCACCCAATTTGATAAAAATCGGCCCATTATTAAAATTGATATGGTGACGAAGAGCACTGCGCCAGGGTATCAATTAAGTCCTGCTTCAGAAACGAACATAAATTGTACTGGGCAGACTGTCCAGGGCTCAGACATGGGAAGTCAGTAATTGAGGAACCCAGTTCAAAAAGAGATGTGGAGCTGCTAAATCGTAGCAGATGACTGCTCACGAACATAACAGGACTCTTGGCGGGACACATGGCTGCATAAAATGGGGCGGTTCGAGGGGGACCTGGCATGCAGACTCTACGGCGAGGGGGAGGAATCAGCCCAGCACATCTTGTGCGAGTGTAAAACTCTGGAGCGCAAAAGACAACTGTTGTACGGACAGCCTAGATCGGAGACAGAGCAATATGAAAATTCACCACTATAATGTATTTACTGCGTCCCAAACATTTTTATCAAATTTTGAATGACAATTAATATTTTATCTATCTGTGGTGTTATTAAATAATTTAGCTTTTAGATCAATTACAATACGTTTTATTTTCATATCTCGAATTTATCAAACGTATAATACTAGGAGAGCCCCAACTTCTAAAACTCCTAACTGTGTTGCATCCGGGCCAATTTTTACGACTCTTGTACTCTCTTACGTAATATTATAAGAATGTAAAAAACAAGAAGATAAAAGCAGACCAGTTGTACCTAGAGAATTGTAGTAGCATTATCTAATGAAACGTATCATGTGCTGATTCGAACGACAGAACAAGAACGAGACGTGGATATGTTGATAATAGGTGCAGATAATGAACGGTTATCTGAGAAAACTAACACCATGTTGCATGTAACGTTTCGCAGACTTATTACATGCGATAGAACATTGCTGACAAAACCAATTTTATCATCCTTATTTGTCACAGGTGTTCTCAAAAGACATGCATTCATTTTTTAACATGTACAAGATTTTCTAAGTACTTGTAGAAGATTCAGAGCATATTCCTCGATATTTATTTATGAAAAAATCTCGGCCGCAAATTATCCGTTTGTAAAGTGTTTAATTGTTATGTTCCAATAGAAATTAAAACTTCAATTACTTCTACATTTCACACTTCAAGTAGTTCTTTGTGAGATGTACGACATGGTCGCCATCGCGGTGCGGAACCAGGTAGTATGTTATCACGACAGCTCCAAATAACACAAAATATTATAAGATAGAGACTGTGTACAACCAACTAACAATTTTGTAAATTGTCAGCCCTGACCCATGTCTTCCCTAATATAGGGACAACGTATATAAGGCCAGATGTATTCTCACCATAATTAGAACCGCAGACCGGTTTCGCTCTAATTAGAGCTCGTCAGTACGGTATATTAATTACAGCGAGAACACACCTATAAAGTAAAACGGCTATGGTAGCCAGCCTCCTAGAACATTGTGAGATGTACGATAGAGTCATTTTCTTATTTGGAGTGTTATTTGAAGCTGCCGTGACAACATACTGCTTGGTTCCGCACCGAGATGGCGACTCTGTCGTACATCTCACAATATTTTAGGAGGCTGGCTACCATAGCTGTTTTACTTTATAGGTGTGTTCTCGCTGTTATCAGTATACCGCACGTTCTAATTAGAGCGAAACCGGTCTGCGGTTCTAATTATGAAAGAATACATCTGGTCTTACATACAGTGTCATTATATTACGGAAGAAATGGGCTTAGGCTGACAATTTACAAAATTGTTAGTTGGTTGTACACAGTTTCTATTTTTTAACATTTTGTGTTATTTTGAGTTGTCGTAACACCTGGAAGCGCACCGAGATAGCGACCCTATCGTACATCTCACAATGTTCTAGGAGGCTGGCTACCATAGTCGTTTTACTTTATAGGTGTGTTCGCGCTGTAATTAGTATACCTTACTGACGAGCTCTAATTAGAACGAAACCGGTCTGCAGTTCTAATTATGGTGAGAATACATCTACCTTTACACTTCAATTAATTATTTAAAATAAAAATGTACACAGTAAAAAAACATCATCACAGTCTAAAGGTGATGCGTATTGTCGTCTCGTCTCAACCAAGACTCTGTGTCATCAGCTGCTCGTTTACTTTCATTGTATCTTTCGCAGTTCATCGATTGGGCCAGGTTTTTAGAAGTTTTTCTCTTTTGGGTATACCTCTTCGTCTTTTCCAAGTATGTGTCCTTCAAATAATGTTGTCGGAAAGTTGTCTCAGAATAAATCCAGTAGATTTTGTTTCTGCGTGTCAGTGTGTTTCAGGAAGCGCCTTTCTTGTCTCACCTTTTCTAATACACTTTTATTCGTCTTTGTATCAGTGTAGATTGTATTTGTAATGTTTTCTTAATCTTCACATATCAAAGCTTATGTAGTCTTTATCCTCTGCTTATTCAGGGTCCAGCTTCTTGCCCTTACAATATAAACTTTCATACTTATGACTTGAGAAACCTCTGTCTTAAGTCCAAGTTAATGTGCTTCTTCCCTATATTAGGAAAGAAGTAATAGGCGATGACGATTTAAAAATCGTCGGTATGTATAACATCTCTATGTATAACATGTTTTTATTAGGGCCGTTAAGACAATATAGTACCTAGTTACACTGCGACATGACTTTGCACTACATCTCACAATGTCCTCTGAGCCTGGCTAAAATTAAGCGGATTTCTTAGCATGTGTTTTGATTATCATTAGTATAGAGCACTAACGATATCTAATAAGAGCCAAACCGCTATGTGTTTCTAATGATGGTCAAAAAGCATATATTGTTAGTTACATTGGTTTTTGTATTAGGAAAGAAAGTAACAGGGTTTGCAATTTAAACTTCGTTGGTAAACTGCACACTGTATATACAAAATTTTCTGTTTATCAGAGCTGTTGAAACAACAATTTACCTGATCACGCACATAGATGACGACACCACAATAAATCTCACAATGTTCCCCTAGTAGTAGTAGTAGTAGTAGTAGTAGTAGTAGTAGTAGTAGTATCCATGACGGCGAGGCTAGCGTCAGGCAAGTTGACCACATCGGACCCTTTTGGCCGATCCCGGCGTCCAACAACCATACCCCACCCCTCCTTGATCCCGTCACCAAACCTCCTCGATCTCAAAATAAAGGTCATGGCGGTCTTCCATTGAACGGAAGTTACTTGACTTCTCCGTAGAGTCCCTGATCCAAACATTTCTGTTCGATGACTCCCAAAGGCCTCACATTCACACAGATAGTGGCAAGACGTTTCTTCCGTCTCACTGCATTCCTGAAAAATGGGATCCCTCTCGACAGCTACTAATGTAAGGGGTCTTCTGAGACTAAAGTGGCCCGTTAACACCCCGATGATACGGCGAAGTGTAGCACGACTTCTACCAAGAAGCCAGACAATCTTGTTTCTATCCAGCCTCTCCACGAACTCCTTCGCTTGTCTACAGCCACTGACCGACCTCCAAGTGCTTCTCCATACCCTCCTCAGTTAATCTATCTAGGGCGTCGGAGAGCACCTTTCTACTTACGCCTATAGCAGGCTTCGGGCGACAGAACGGCTCCTAGGAACAAAGTATTGCGAGGTATTTCGCCACCTCATTCCTTGCCACGCCATAGTGTCTCGGAACCAACATAAGCTGTACTTAATTTGTCCTGGCCACCTCCCAAGAGCATCAGCGCACCCCTAAACCAGCATTGATGTAACTCCGGGCGCGCAGACCGCTCAGTGGGCCGGCTGAATATACACATATTCCTCGGGGCTTGTCCTCACATTATGCTGAATAACTACAGACAGGATAGCATATACCTCCGTTTCGAATGCCGTGGTATATGGCCCCAGAGCATAGTAGTCACGCAATCCTAGGCCATCGATGTATTCCCGCCCCGAAGCCAGTAAACACCCATCTTGTGGTACAACCTTCAAGTTTATGATGTATTTGAAAGCGATCGGCTTCCCTTTCCATAAGCTATCTCATACAAACAATGTGTTAAATTTGTATTAAAAATGTTCATATGCGATGAAGTTTTAGAGAAGGCTAAGGCTGAAACGCAGATATGTTGCGGATTTTTTAGCACCAAATGTGATTGTTTTCGAAATTTAGTATGTCGCTATTTTAAAATGTAATCAGCACCTGATCAACGAACAAGGCAGTTTGTGCAGTATTTCATAGAATGCACTGCAAAGTCTCACATGTGACAGAAATCGTAGCCTAACAATATTTGGATCTTACGACTAACTCCAAGATAAGCAGTAAATTTTCTTGTGCCTGATGATATGCGCGTGCATTATCTACGGTCAATCGATCAACAGGTGCGATTTCACAGGTATAAAAAGGATGAGCAAGCGATGGGTGCGTACTTTTAATTCAGCTACTGAAGAAGCCAGCAACTATGGTTAGCGAAACGTCTAGCAATCATCTTGAGTGTGTTCTACCACGACAAAACAGCCTGGAAATCCTTTAGCATTTATTGTGCTTGTTTGTGGATCTACTTAAATTTCCATACATAGTACCTCAGGTACTGCCTGGATAACCCTTTTATTCTAAACGGTACTTTCCAAAAATTTAACTCCATTACTTATGCTGTTTGTGTTATTTTGTTATCTGCAGTCTGTCATAATAAACTATCCGATCACCTAACGAAGATTTATAGGTTTGTAACTTATTTCATTTTAATAAAATAACTACGTATCTGATTCTGTAAACAATGTCTCCTAAAATTTTCAAATCTTATATTTCCTGCGCGGGTGCAAAAGTCTTTCTTGTTACCTTTATATCATCTCCACATACTATTTTGTAAATGAAGACCCGGATAGGCGCGCGTGGATATCCATTCAACTAGTTTGATGTGAGTTTTTTGTTTATAAAGGGCAATTAAGCCAGGAGTGCTTTACGGCGTTTCTATAATCTAAATTTCATACTCCTCAAACTAGTCAGAGTTCAGTAATAAGTGTACGTTCATTTCCGAAAAGATTCCCTACACTACTGATTTACCAGCCATACGCCGAGTTTTTCAGTTCCTTTGGGGTTATACAACTTTACCTACGCACTGGTGGCTCCTAGGCTCGTAGATTCCCGCTTCGAGAGCCACCACCAGGCACCCTGGCTACACACCGCGTGGAACGCCGTTGAGTCGCCATACCACGCACCGTGTATCTGGGTCTTAATGGGTGATTTGAGCAGCCAAGCAAAAACTTCGGAAGCGAATGTTATTTTTTTGGTTGATTATTGTTTTCACAGCTGCAGTTATTAAGCTGCATATTGACTTTCAAGCCTTTTTTCCGTGGTCGAACTTGCTTGGTGGTTTTCTAAATGTTTCATCATCCATGGTTGTTACCTTCTTTGGCAACTTGACTGTTTCACTGCATAAAAGCCAGGAACCCCTTCAGCATTCTTTTTTTCGTACAAAAACCAGCGTAAAGTTAGATAATCATCTTTTATTCATTTATTCATTTTATATGGTCTACAAGCTGACAATAATTATTTTGTTGTAAATTTAAAGCCTTTTTTGTGGTGCATTGCAGAGGAAATTCTATTTTTGGGTTTTTTTATGTGCATTATCACGCCTCCAAGTGTGTTAGTTTATTTTTGTTACACACTATATACTCTAATCCAACAGAAACAAAATGAGATTATTCACTTTATAAGTCTGATAGACAGATACTTCTTATATAGTATCTGGCGTTTCACGTCAAAACCTGTGTAGGTATACAAAAATGTATTACTATGTGACGTAATTTTCATTGCATTAAAGCACTGAATGAAGCTCTTACCGAGAAATTTTCAAAATCTCCATGACTGCGGTATGCCGGCCGATGGGATGAATGTCTGAGCGAGTAAATAATAAGCTTCAGTTTGCGGCGAGGAAAACTATGAGAAATTACTGTTTACATTGCCAAATCTGCGATCCATGATTCCCTTGCTGAATTCTCCATTAGACATTAGACAATGGGGATTTTCATGTATAAATATTTCCCTCTGCGTTAAAGAAATTGTCTGAAATTATGTTTGCGTTTGCTTGTAATCGTAGGCCTTTAACTGGGTTTCTTTACACATTATTTTACACCGTTATGTCGTTATGACTACAGAAAGTAATTACCTCATTATTAAATTCTCCAATTGCTGCTGTTAAATTTTATGTTTAAGATATTACATTTATGCCTCTATTATCGACACTTCTCTCTACAACTGTTCCATAACAGTTAAGCTTCAGAGCTTGAGGTAATCGTAAATACTAAAGCTTGCCATAATCTGTTAACATTATATATTCGTCCTGGGATTTTGCACTAGACGGCTGGGTTGATGAAATGTTAGAATATACAGTTAGGTATCTTAAATTGTGACATTTTAACTTTTTTACACTGCTGTATATATTTAAATCTAATGTCACGTGTAGATTTTATCAACTAATATCATAATATATATATATATATATATATATATATATATATATATATATATATATATATATATATAAATAATATTCATTAGCCTGGTAAATTTCAAACTAAATAATTGAACCACAATAAAAATCAGGCCAACTTATTTGATTCAGGAGAGGAGATCCAGGAAAATGTTCAGCGCTGTAAGTCAAGATGGCAATTAGTTTGATAGTGCGGTTGATACGTGTTAACATATGTATAACAAGATATGTGTAGGTCACATGTAAGTCCACCGTATTTTATACTTTTCCTTTTAAATGAAAGAGCCTTAACTGGACAGAATTGTTATACCTAAAAAAACGCCAGCATTGTTTGCTGTCAAAAATGAAGATGAAACCTTTTGCCATCTCATCCATTTGTCGACTTAATGGTGTAGCCTGAAAAAATTATTTAAGTACATAGTTTCAGTTTTCTGCCCGGTAAAGTTTTATTGGATATATTCTACCATTACAGTTTTCATTCTAAAGTAAAAATAAATGGAAAATTTAGATGATGTTTGAAAAGAAAGTAAAATAATTTGGCAGTTCAAAATATAGAATAAGATACTAAATTAAATTATGTTCTATTACAAGCACCAGTTCTACTTCTTTATCAGACACGACAATTTTAAATACAAATAAATAAGCATAAATAAATATGTTACTCGTAATACAATCTTACTCTACTGATCCTGCCTATAATGATGTAACAACTCATCTCCTTCCAACACTCCTTCCTTCGACATAAATGAAGTATCTGCGTTTCTGGTTCGGGATTGTCCACGTTTGTTTATTGAGCCTCTTATAGCGATCTTCAATTGTAACCCTCGAAGCTTCCAAGTGTCTGGAAGAAGGCGAAATCGGTCCCGGTCCGTAAAATGGTGACAAAACTTGGTGGAAAATCACAGACAGATATTTCTCATGGACAATTTTCTGAAATGATTTTGAACGACATCATGTATTCCAATATGAGGGCCTTATCACTAAGGCTTAGCACGGATTCGTGAGGGGTCGATCTACCATCACTAACCTGGTGTGCATTACGGATTATATCCCATCGGGTTTGGATATGAGAGCACAAACATACTTAATCTACTTAGACTTTTCTGAGAATTTCGACCGATTGAACCATAAGCCACTATTCCAGAAGTTGTGCCGTATGGGCCTATCTCCAAATCTACTGGAATTCCTTCAAATCGGTAAGGTAGAAGGTATTTTGTCTCATACCGTGGTCGTGCATCGCTGGGTGGTGGCATGGTCGGGAGTTCCTCAGCGGTCAGTTTTGGCACCTCTACTGTTCAGTCTGTTCGTAAACGATATATCTGGGGTAAAAGATGTCCCGAACTTTCTGTATGCTGATGACTTTAAAAAACCATCAGAGACGATCTGAAAATATGTTAAGCTGAAGGACAATCTTAGCAGGATACATTTATGGGCTTGCATGAATTACCTCCCCATTATCATTCGGAAGTGCGACTTAATGACATATAGTCTAAGGTAATCACATATTAAATCTAATTACTCTGTGAGCGGCGTTGTGGTTCAGAGGACTGAGACTTTTACAGATCTGGGTGTCGTTTTTACCGCAAGCTGTCTTTCATAGACCACATATATGCTATTGTCTTGGGGACTTCCAGAACTCTGGGCTTCCTTGTGCGTATGTGCGTACCTCTACCACCCTTAGGAACACAGGCACTCCCACAATATTATACAATGCGTATGTACGATCTCATCTAGAATATGCGTCCATAGTTTGGTCTTCCCCCTATGAGGTACACAGAGTACGCTTGAAGCTGTTCAGCATATGTTTTTAAAGCTGGTAGTCTACTGAACTGACGAGGTTTATCCTGCAGCGTGTACGTCCCAGGCAAATTTGTTGGGACGATTCTGCATAGAATTCCTACAAGTCAGACGAACAGTCTCCATTTTAACATTCTTATGGAACTTGCACACAGCATAAGAAGACTGTTCTTTATGCTGTGATGAAAATCTAGACTGGCTGTACATACTGCACGCTCTACTTTTTCTGGTGCCGGGGCTTACTTGCAGATCTCATGACTTCTTTTATATCTCTTCTCCTAGGACCAATGTACGACTAAGCTCGCCAATAGTAAGAATGTGTGCCACCCACATTAGGTGGCTCTATAGATATTCTGAATTCCAGCAAAGTAGAACTAAGATTCACTCCTTCTCTGAAGCAATGTATTTCTATCGTGGAATGCTGTTATTTTTTGTGCAATAACTTACTCTTTATTTGGGTATACCTCCATTGAGTAATGTATAAATAAATAATACCACTTAATAAATATAATCTAAATTTAAAAGCCTTTAAAAATATTTTACGTGGTATTTAACCATCTATGATATAATTTAAAAAACAAAAATTATATCCCATTCAAATAAAAGAAAATCTTAATAAATCTGTCAGACTTTTTCCATTAAAAATTTTGTATATTTGTCAAAAATTATTTGAAAAATCGTTGCCATAACGAACTTGCTGCGTGGACACATTTTTGATAGGAAAGATAGATGTTATTCTACGCAGCGGCAATCTTCTAATCTAGCGTGTTTAACTTCTCACGTGGTAAACTCATCTCCCCTAGTAGGCAAACCGTTTTTAATGGAATAGGAAACAAACGGTTTTTAGTAAGTATTGTGTATTGTTGTCTGTCTGTTATGTATACACAAGCTGCCATCGCACGAAGTCAAGGCTTCAGGATGTGGAGTCTCACTGCCACGGTTCTTACCGTCAGCAGGATATACATTCTCTCGTCGAGAAAATTTAGCCCCCCAGGTATCACATGCGTTAAGCTGTATGACCAAGTACCCTTTCAAAGTTATCGAGCCCAGGGTGACTATGTCCAATCACCGCATATAAATTTTAAAAACAATATGTACTGCCCTCTTCATGGCCATAATGATATTCTTTCGACAACACAGCTGTTAGTGGTACATTGTCGACAGAATTAGTGGAAGGCTTGCGTTTGCTAGTACATCCCCTAGTTGTACCTACATTTTTATGCATTTTTCGGTCTTCAATTTATATCCCATACAAGATATTTTATATTAGATGCAAATGTATACTTTTTGTGTATATTATGGATTTCGTCAAATAAAGACAATAACAGTCACTGAAAATATTTTATATGTGTAGTTTTAGCGAATTTTCATTTTTAAAAATCACTATTACAAAGGCGATTATTTTAGAAATTTTTTCAAATAAGCTCGAATTGGAGCCCATGGAACCCATATTTAACAGATTGACAGACAATAATTTATTTGTTTTGATCAGTTTGTTAGATAGCCCAATTAAAGCCCAATTAGAGATCAGTTTCTTTTTTCATAAAAAAATATGTATTTCTAGCACTTGATGCGTCGCGATTTTTTGTCTTTCAGGTGCATCTGTACTTGATGCGTCGCGACTTTTTGTCTTTCAGGTGCATCTTCTTTATTATTATTATACTCCAGTGTTCACGATATTGGTGACTGTTCAAGGCTCCAAGTGGATCTTGACAACTTGCAGCTGTGGTGTGTTGAGAACCGACTTGAATTAAATGTCTCGAAGTGCAAACTGATGACATACACTAGAAAAACCAGCCGTATAGCTTTTCCCTACAAAGTGGGTGGTGTACCATTGGCTAGGACTGAAACGCACAAGGATCTTGGCATTTTATATGATGAACATTTAAGTTTCACTGGACATATTCAAACAAACACAGCATCCTGTTTGAAGTTGATGGGTTTTATTATGAGGAATAGCAGATCATTTTCCAATTTGTATAGCTTGAAAATTCTCTATTTTGCCTATATTCGATCTAGGATTAAATATTGTAGCTTGGTTTTTGATCCCTTTTATAGTGTTCATATTGGTGCTCTGGAAGATGGTCAGAATAAGTTTTTAAAACACCTTGTATATAGGGCATCTGGTACCTACCCACAGAGGGGATGCGATCATGGCCAATTGCTGATGCAAACTGGCATACCCAGTTTGTATTAGCGTAGAAAAGTTGCATCTGTGATGTTTCTGCATAACTTGTTTCATGGTAAAGTTGATTGTCCAGACTTATTGGTGCTATTAAATTTCTTAGTTCCACGGGCTGCATCTAGAGTGATCAGAGTGTTTAAGCCTCTAATACCAAGGACTAACTCGTATATGAAATCACCTGTGTACACAATGAGCTCTGACTTTAATGATATTGCAAACTTGTGCGACTTCTATTCGGATAAGGCTGCTATTCGTAGGGTGGCTATATCTTACTTTGTCAGTTATTAAGGCCATTATATTTACTGTTTTGTGGAATTTCTGCTTTGTGATGTTGTGCAGAGTATTTTAGTTTTGTTTTAGGAGTATTTTTTGTTCATATTGTTACATATTCTTCTTTTTGTTTGGTGCCCTATTAATGAGATTATCCTGTTGGGCATGTATTCAATAAATAAATAAATAAATTATTATTTCTTTTGAGTGCCGATGCTGAGAGTGTAAAACTGGTTACATAGAACCCTAAAGAACTGCTGAACGTAAGCAGACTTTGAAGTAGGCTTTTAAACCGACGAGGAAGCAGCTTTCGACATGGGTATTCAAGTTTTTAACCATGTGCGTTAAGTTTTCATCCAAAAGACATCTACAATGTTCGAAGTGTTGGTAAATCTGTTTGAGCGAATTTTTATAAAACCCACACTTATATAGAGAGATCACGACCTTCCTACTTTCAAAAATTTGTTTCAAGTACGCGCAACTTGCTGCCTCTATAGTTCCATGAATACGTCCCCAACTATATATATATATATATATATATATATATATATATATATATATATATATATATATATATATCTCACTTAAAATAGCAACCTCGGTGGTTCCCGTGATAATAAAGTGTGCTTATGAAGCCAAAGGCCCTGGGTTACATTCTCAGAAGAAGCCTAATCAGCTGAGGGTACGGCTTTTGTTTGATCAAGTTAAATGCCTGAACGTTCCGTACGTAGAGCCATCGGTCCCGTGTACTACACGATGTTGGGTACGTTAAAGATTCATACCTTGCTTACATAAAGGAAGGAATTTGGCAAAAACTTCAAGATGGTGAAACTGCTTGGTGACGTCAGTGATTGGCCACAGTCGACGAAACAGACCAACGTGAAGGGAACCAGATACCAATATAGATACAACCTGAAAATAATAATTGAGCCCTTTTGATCCAACTTGACACATGTCTTTCTTTTATAAATAGCTTGGAAATTTTTGTCAGCCAGTCCAATGAAATGAGTTTTTCTATAAAGAAAAATGTGCATCTCCGAAAATAATAAATCTGCGTTGTATTATTTATATTGGTACATACTAGAATATCCATGAACACTGAACACGTTTCTTAATTCAAGAAAAACGCTAATGAAACAAGGAGGGACTTCAATCTCGTGAACCCAGTGGATTTTTTTTTGCATATCAATCTGTTTGAACCCCTTTTCACCTAAAAATAAAAAATTGAATCGTTAAATCAACACAGTACAAATACATTATTGTGTGGTGATGGTTTAAAACCATATATGTATTTTTATGTATTGGGCTCCTACAATAGGTTGCTGTATAATTGGCAATTATTTTTATGTATAAACCTTACTGTAACCAATTAATAACTTAAAAGTGCCAAGGCACATAATATCTGCTATTGTATTTAATCGACCGTATTATTTAAGATCAAGGGTGTATCATCATCTAGAAAACTCTAAACTACGATAATTTGAACATGCTTTAATACAGTTATCCAGAACCGCCACTGTTAAAGTATTATTTAAAAGCCTGGACGCAGCAAGTGCGTTATGGTAGTGAATTTTCATAGAAATGATCTGGCACAAAATATTTTATTATAGCTTTTTTTTCTTGTAACATAGAAATCTAAATTTTGGTGTATAGTTTATTTTTATATCGTAAACCTACCTACCAAATTTGGTTATCATAGATATTTTATTTTTTAAGATAAAATTTTTTTTCAAATTAAAACTCAAAATTTTCCCGGAAAACCTCGTCCGATTTTTTTGATTAACGAACTTGTCAAAGTCATTTATAAAAGGAAGGTACATCCAAATTTTATCAAAATCGGCCTATTATTCTTTGAGATAAAAATTTTTTTCGAATGAAAACTCAAAATTTTCCCGGAAAACCTCGTCCGATTTTCTTGACTAACAAACTTGTCAAAGCCATTTACAAAAGAAAGGTACATGCTAAATTTTATTAAAATCGGCTTATTACTTTTTGAGATAAGAATTTTTTTCGAATGAAAACTCAACATTTTCCCGGAAAACCTCGTCCGATTTTTCTGGGTAACGAACTTATCCAAGCCATTTACAAAAAAAAGGTACATGCCAAATTTTATCAAAATCGGCCTATTATTTTTTGAGTTATCGGTGTGATACATATATATATATATATATATATATATATATATATATATATATATATATATATATATATATATATATATATATATATATAAACATATAAAAATTGAAACTGACCCCGGATATGGGTTCTAGGGGTCCTAGATCGCGCTCATTTGAAGAAATTTTTTCAAAATTCAAAAGTCGAGATCTCCTCATTAGTGAATTTTTTCTAAGAAAATTCACTAAAACGCTGGTGGCTGTTTACAATGTGGAACAGCCAAATGGATTAAATTCAGTTTCTCAATTTTGTGCATATTTTTAAAAAAATCCCGAAACACCTTGATTGTAGATAAAAAATGACATCCTACAACGTAAAAACTTTACCCCTACATTCAACCTTCTTTTATTTTTTATTATTATTTGCCTGCTTTACAATTATACATTATGTCTAACGTAAAAGCACCTGCTTGTTTATGTAAAAATAACAAGATTTTGGTACAGTTTCCTCCAAATTCTTCAACGGCCAAATCCTTCTTGAAATGGCACAAATTTCGATCAAACCTTGTTGTAATTACCAATATTTCTGTGACCATTTTATATTAAACTTAGCTGCAAAATATGACTCATCCATATTTATTGCATAATACCCTAAAAATTGCTACTACTATAATTTTGATATGCCATTTAGACATGACATAATAATCGAGTGACAGTTGCAATCCCCAGATGTTTAAATAGGAAGCAGGGGTTTGTGATACATCATTTAAAAGGTCTCCTCAATTGCTATAGTTTTAACATTTATTGTCGAAATTGACAGTAAAAAAAATCATTGGCGAAGTTCGCTACAACACACTAAAAAATTAATAACCAATCTTGTTTTATTGTTGATAATGAAGAAAAAAAAAGGAAAAAAACACATCAATCTTAATGCAGATGTTCAAAATGCATGCCTTGGACGTCTTGGCAGCATCCTAATCGTAAATTAAAACGTCTTATAACGTTAGTCAATGTCTGAGGCGTGACCGACCTAATCGTAAATGTTATTCTTCTTAAGTCAGTTCAATCGCGTGGTTTAGTTTTGTATACCATGCTTTTTACGTACCCCTATAAGAAGAAATCTAATAGCGTAAGATGGGGTGATGTGCTGGCCATTCAAAGGAATGTCGCCTCCCTATCCACTGATTTGGAAATATGAAGTCGATGCTAGGTAATGTGCTGGTGGCCCATCTTGCCAGAACCATACCACATTCGCTGTCGGTTTTCTCGATCAGGATACAACTTTGCCAAATTTGACACGACATTATTTTGGAGCAGTGCTAAATAATTATCTTCATTTCAATTACCATCAATCAAAAGGGGATCAATTACATGGTTTCCAACTAATTCTACCCAACCATTAACCTTTTCAGGGTCTAGCGTACGTTCTCTGATCCAGTGTGGATTTTCTTTAGACCAGTAGCGACAATGTTGACGACTGGGCATGACAGGCGTGTAAAGCTGAGCTCATCAGAAAACAAAACATGTTCCTTGATTTGATAAACTCAAATTTCAGTTTTAAGTTTTATTTCAATATCACTAAGTCGAATAGTCTTTAATTTATACTTGTAAAATTTTTTCATTATTTTTTTTCTAGTTATTATTTTTATTTGAGGAATATTTGTTGTCCATGTTTTTGTATATTGGCAATAATACATTCTTTAAGGAATATGTCACAGTTGAAACAAAGCGACATTTGCAAGTTTTCTGAAATAATAAACGAGGTCGGAATAAGTACTAGGTTGTGAGAAGTAGCGACCGTAAATCTTAATATAATTCTTCATATGCCCCAACAGAAGATTAATAATCAAACCGAGATAAGTCTAGACAAGAAACTGTATACAGGCGTTTCAAAAATAATACCCTAACTCGTTCCCGTGTATAAATGTACCTTTTTTCTTAAAAAAAAAACCACCCAATATATCAGTAAATACTTTATTTATAGGGAATACTTCATAAAACTGAAAGAACATTTGTTGATGTACCGAAATTGATTATAATATACAGGCTGTTCCATTCGAATTTGACGAGAAAACTTGACTCCAGTGTTTTACTCACCCTGCCTACTATTTTCAAGGAATTCTTTTTGTATTGATTGAAGTTGAAAGACGAACATTTTTTTATAGATTTTTGGCATGATAGAGTGTTGCATGCTGACATATTAATGCAGATACAGACCGTCAAATGTGCCTCTGGCCGACTTTGTATAGATCCCAACAACTATACACTGGATGAATCGCCAAAACAAGAGAAATTCAAAAAACCTGGATGCAGCAAGTGCGTTATGGTAGTGAATTTTCATAGAAATGATCTGGCACAAAATATTTTATTATAACTTTTTTTCTTGTAACATAGAAATATAACTTTTGGTGTATAGTTCAATTTTTATATCGTAAACCTACCTACCAAATTTGGTTATCATAGCTTTTTTATTTTTTAAGACAAAATTTTTTTTTTGAATGAAAACTCGACATTTTCCCGGAAAACCTCGTCCGATTTTCTTGACTAACGAACTTATCCAAGCCATTTACAAAAGGAAGGCACATGCCAAATTTTATCAAGATCGGCCCATTATTTATATATATATATATGTGACATATATATATATATATATATATATATATATATATATATATATATATATATATATATATATATAAACATATAAAAATTGACCTGACCTGACCTGACCTGACCTGACCTGACCTGACCTGACCCTGGTTATGGGTTCTAGGGGTCCTAGTTCGCGCTCATTTGCAAAAAGTTTTTCAAAATTCAAAAGTCGGGATCTCCCCATTAGTGATTTTTTTCTACGAAAATTCACTAAATGAAACAATATACAGGGGTACCATTTAAAAAAGTGAAGTTAGGGTTGTATCTAACTTATGCAACTCCCTGTATATGCAGAAATTATTTTTTTAGTTTGTAGCTAACGTTAGCAACTGACACTTTTATTCCTAATGTTTTTTTATTATTGAATAATATAGGCGATATTGAACTTCAAAGCACTGTTGGACAACCATATGTATATATATATATATACAGTAAAAGTCGAATATAACGACGACGAAGGGACCGTGAAATTTGCGTCGCTAAAACCGGACGTCGCTAGAAGCGACGGCCGGATTTTTTTCATACTTACTATTTTATAATTGATTATGTTCCTTTTTATAATAATGAGACCTATAAATCTATATATACTACATACGTTCAAAAATAAAAAAATAACGAATGTGCACTCAACAATATTTATTACCTGCGTTTGAACAAAATGACAGATGTATGTATATGTACATAATTGATGTATGTTTGTACTTACATTATATCAGACCGCCATGGTTAATTTGTTACATTTTTATTTAAAAAGTCCGTTATTTTAGATTGTTTTTTAATTTGCGAATTGTAATAAAGTTTTTCCAATTTTTTCTCAATGGAGCACACTTGTTCTACTAATATCTCATCATCAACATTATTGTATGACAGATATTTTCGAATATTCTCAATAGCATTAAATGCATCTAGCGCAGATGGCGGTTGAAAATCATCATCGTGATCGTCGTTAATGTCACTCGCACTGTTACTATCATCACCAATTATGTCCTCACACACCCTATCTACGATTTCTTGTTCAGTTAGGTAACCACACGTTTCCACTCCGTTGTCCACATTCACATATTCCACGAGTTGATCGTCGGTAAGTTCGAAAATTGCACTGTTCTTAACCCACAACGCCAATGGTATTTCGTCATCTTCGTCAAAGTCGCCGTCTTTGTCACCAACATTACTCAATTGTCCTTGTCCTAATCCTAATAATAGCTCATCAGATTCTTCGTTTATATGACTAGAAAACCCAGCATGCTTGAAACAATTCGCTATTGTTTTTGCGGTGACTTTACTCCAAGCTTTGGATATCATCGTTATTGCGTCTATAAGCGTAACTTTCCACGTTTCATTCCGATCGGCGTATTCAATTAGTTTCATAACATACAGTTTCCGAAAATAGACTTTTAAGGCCTTAATGATTCCTTGATCGATTGGTTGCAGCACGGATGTAGTATTGGCTGGTAAAAACACTAATTTGATGGCTTGTAAATTTTCTATGTGAGGATGTGCGGGGCAGTTGTCTACAAGAAGCAAAATTTTTTTCTTGTATTTTATAAGTTTCCTGTCCCAATTTTGGATTATATTCTTAAATATTTCGGATGTCATCCATGCTTTCGTATTGTTTTCATACACAACCGGTAAGGCCTTAACATGTTTGAAACAACGCGGGTTCTTTGACTTGCCTATAACAACAAGTTTCCGTTTTTCTGATCCCGTCATATTACAGGCAACCAAGACAGTGATCCGATCTTTGGACATCTTTCCTCCCGTACATTTTTCGCCTTTGAATTTTAAGGTCTTATTTGGAGTCATTTTGAAGAATAATCCAGTTTCATCCGCATTGAATATCTCTTCATCTTTGTAACCTTTCCGTATTTCTGGCCAAACCGTTTTCAGCCAGTTTTCTGGAACTCCTGCTGGAACACTAGCAGCTTCCCCGAAATGTTCCCAAATACGATATTGTGACGTTGCCGGAAACGCTTTATCCAGCTTTCTGCACAATTGAAATCAATTTTCCCAAATAATCTGCCAAAATGAGTTGCTTTTTCTTGTAATATGGGTCCGTTTATTGGAATTCCTCGATTTCTCTGAGTGGTGAACCACTGTAGTAATGCAGCGTCGATATCTTCATGGTGCGATGTCCGCAACCGCTTATTTTTTAGTGCATTATTGTTAAATGCACCCTTTATTTTCTCTCGATTCTTCCAAATCGTAGAAACAGTTGAATGCGATAATCCGAATTCATTCGCTACTTTTGCGTTAGATTCACCAGCTTCTAACCTTTGGATAATAAAACCTTTCTCTTCGATTGACAAGACTTTGCGTTTTGATGCCATCATTCTGTTTTATACACTTTACACGAAACTTAGGTAACAATATTTTAGCTCGAGCACTCGCTACAAAATATGAACTCAAACTAAATATTTTTGCTGTGAAAAACACAGCCGTCCGCTATAATAATTGAGGGTTTAACAGTCGGGTGTTTTATTACTGTTAGTTGTTAGATATTATTCTCAGAATCTTAGTTCATTTTTGTACATGTGCACTTGTAAACTTGACCTCTAAATCCTGGACATTGACCAGGCTCCAAGTTATTTATTACAACAGCATCACAGCATAGTAAGACATCTTATTATGCTGTGACAGCATCCTACATCTGTAAGCCATAAAATATCTTCCCCTTGTTCTTGTTTATGCCTGCTGTGATCCTAAATTCCACCACCAACACCTACCGCACCGCACGGGTCGTTATAACTGACCTATGAATGCAAAAATCAACAATATTTCCGCCGTTTAAAGCGACCGCGATGCTATAAGCGGCATCGCTCTAAGCGACCGATTTTAACATTGTCGCTTATGGAAATCCAACCAGATGGTTGCAATTTACGACGTAACAACCGGCCCGTCGTTATACACGACGTTGCTATAAGTGACTTTTACTGTATATATATATATATATATATATATATATATATATATATATATATATATATATATATATATATATATATGTATATATATATATATATATATATATATATATATATATATATATATATATATATATATATATATATATATATATATATATATATATATGCGCGCGCGCGTGTGTGTGTGTGCATGTTTGGGATGACCTCGGAAGTTTAAGTCCATTGGTCACAGACTTTTGAAGATTTTTGTTTCTTTGATTTCGCTGATACAATCGTATGGATTTATTTTTGTGTCTTTTAATGTCTTTCAGTGAGCCTCATATGTGACCATAGCTTTACAAATTGCTAAAACATAAATATAATGTAAATAAAAAATTAAATCTTTTGTTATTAACTATTATATATATATATATATATATATATATATATATATATATATATATATATATATATATATATATATATATATATAAATTCAAACGGACCTTGGTTTCGGGTTCTAGGGGCCAAAATTCGAGATCATTTGAAGACATTATTGCAAAATCTTACCATCAATTGCTGTCTAATTCGCTAAAAATGCAGCAATTTCTTTTAGACATTTTTTGTAACTCCAAGGGCTACAAAAACATATTTTGTACAAAACCTAATAGGTTATAAGGAAGTTTTAGCACCTCACTGTTGCGATTTCAGTATTGATTCGCTATAAATTAAAGAGAAAATTTGATTTGTGGAAAATTAACGTGTTTGATGTAATGTTAACTCGTGGTTTTAATGTCTGAGGTCTTTAACGCACATGCCATGCATGACTAATTGATTATTTTATAACTACAAGTCGCTGCTGCATTGAATGCTTACAACAGGCTCTTAATATACGGTTGGATTTTGTACATGCACCGGACAATGCAGATTGTCCATTGAGTTCGTCGTTGAAAAAATTACTCTCTGGGGATATAACAGTCCTTTTGAGAGATGTGTAATAAAGCAAGTCATGAAACGACCATCACTGTCGTATCCACAGTAGAGTCGCTAATCTTTCCCTAATATACGACCGTGGATTTACACTGTAGAAGAGGAGACTAACCCACGCATGATTTCTATGCCGCATAACGTCATTTGTGCATATATTTGTTTTGTAGGTTTGCACAGCAGTTCAATTTCCGAAACTCTAAATACACTTATCCGTTAAATCTCCAAAATCACAAAATTGTATTGCAGATAAATAACTTTGTTATTGAATAGCTGTCCGTAAAATGGCATTAGGAATTGAAGTGTTTTACTTGATTTACATCAAAACGTTCAAATATATTGAGTACATTTAATTATTATTGTATGTTGGGTAATTTAAAATTTCACGGTATTCATTTGAAGATGTGTCCTTTGTCTGAACTATGATGAAAACTTATTATACGAGGGTCGATCAATAGATACCCCAAATTTTTAAAACGTAACGTAATCTCTTGTTAGATCGACACACTTTTCCCAACGTTTCTTTCATTTCTTTAACTCTACAGAGGCTTACTACCAAATTTAATCCATGTCAATGTTTTTCAATCCACCTTACCGAATGCTTTAATCAAGTCTACAAATAAAAAATTTCGAAATGCAACAAGTGCGTCATTAAACGGCATATTACTAAAACCAATACTAAAACTTACACAGACCTTGAAGATATATTTTAGGGGTCCTAGTACGCGCACATTTGAAGATTTATTTCGAAAGTGGTACCATCGTTATCTCTCTATTTTCAAAAAAAAAATAATCTTGCGTTCTAACTCCTTTTGAGAAAAATGCCCAAAACTCAATTTTCTATGAAGCTAGAAAATTAAATTATGCCGTATCTATAAACAGTGTAGTCTCTTTAAAAGGAACTTGTATTATAAATTTAATTAAAGTTACAAAGCTTTCCAGAAGGAAATTTAAGTCATATTTATAAAAGTGAAGTAACTGCCAGATTATAAACGTAGCAGTTACTTTTCCTTATTAATCCCCTCAATGACTTCGTTTTAGTCACCAATTTTTCCAACAGCTAAAAACGCTTTTTAAAAACAGATGCTCTATTAGTTATTTTCTTAATAAAAATTCAATATGAACAATAACAAAATGTCTTCTGAAAAATATAATTTTAGACTCAAAGGTGAGAAAGCTATTCAGGCGTTAAAACAAAAATGAGGTCTTGTTTAAAGCGTATGAAATCTGTGCACTATTGTTTCTCCAAATTTCAAAGTAAAAAAAACAATACATTCATCGAGCAGGATCGATCTCGGAACCTTCTGCGTAGGAGACGAGCACCCTACCACTGGACCAGCTCAGATATGTTAAGTAAAGATTTCATTACCTAATACTTGACGCCGACTTCATGCCCCGGGATATTTTATATTATACTAAAAGTAAACGTAACAACTAATTACAAAATTGAAAGAATTGTCACTAGAAACACATTTAACGACTATTGCGGTCTTAGATGACGTCTCATGTTTAAGTTAAAAGATAAAAGAACAAACTGTTTTAAAATCATTTTTATAGAGACGTGACTTGATTTTGTTTACATTTCCACTATATTATGCTAAACTTTCAGTCTAAAACTGTAATTGGGGCCGTTCATCGAGCTACAAATACAGTGTATTTTAAATAATTGATTGAATCCCCAATTAAAAAACAATCACTTGGTAAATTTTTTATTTCATGTCGTCTATCATTTTCGATATTTGTGGCCGACATTGTTGATTTTTGGTTCGGGTAGTATGTTTAATGCCTGTTATTTATTTTGTTTGGTTACCGTCGATGTATGGTTTATACCTGTTGTATGAATTAATCTACGCATACTACTCTGTCAGGTATTGGATTTTAACCACTAAGTAGTTTCGACGCATGTTTTTCAGATATTATTTTTAATTTGGAAAAAACTAAAATTTGTGAACCGAATTACTTACAATTCACAACATAGGTTTACCTACACTATTTCTAACCACATCTAATATATCATTCCGGTTACTCTAATACTTTCAAAAATATAGCGGTTTCAGAAATATCTTTGTATATTTTTGGGGGAAAATGTCCGCTATAGCTCATTTACAAACTCGTACGCGGTCTGAATACAATGTAGAAATGTTCCAAGTTTTGTTCAAATCAGTTGTGTATTTCTTGAGTTATCGCTCGGGTACATACATACATACATACATACATACATACATACATACATACATATATATATATATATATATATATATATATATATATATATATATATATATATATATATATATATATATATATATATATATATATATATATATATATATATATATATATATATATATATATATATATATATAAATTTAAATGGACTGTGGATTTGGGTTCTAGGGGCCCTAATTCGCACTCATTTAAAAAAAAAATCCGAGAGTCTTACTAGCTTAATGAAAATTCACCAATAAACGTATCTCAATTTTGCTCGCTCTACTTCTATTGTTTTAAGTGAGCACTGCTGTTCTAGTTCCTCGTCCAGGCGTAAATCCGAACTGATCTTCATCTAAACAGCTCTGTTTTTTGTTATGATGAGCAGAATCATCGCCACGTAACTCCGTACAGCCATTCTTCTATGCTAGTTGCATTTTAGTTAGTTAACCGTTTTTGAAATGGTAATACTTTTACTCTTCATAAACTCAGTGGACAGTTGTACTGCTTTATAATATTTCGCGATCAGTTGAGAAACTTCTTTTATTTTTGCACAAAAATTTAAGAAATACGAAGATTCGTCAGATTTGCCGATGAGAGAACTCGGAATATGCATTATATACGGATAAACTAGCAGTGGTATCCTACGTTTGGGATTTATTCATTCAACTATGCAAACCCTGCGTCATACCGGATACTAATGCATTTATAGATAAACAACTCGTTGTGTTTAGAGGTAGATGCAAATTCGTTCAATATATGCCAAGTAAACCGCAAAAATATGGACTTAAAATATTTTGGATTAAGTCTAGTAGTTTATGTTGTTCGCCAGCACGGAGAACCTTCACATAATTACCTGAGGCTTGAAGTAATACAAACTCTTGTGCGTGGCGTTTATAATTATGGTTCCACTCATCTCGATAGAGATATATTTCGTCACTAATGTTCCACTATCAACTTTCTGTTGGATAAAAATATTACTCTTGTGCGTATACTACGTCAGAGCAAGCGTGACATTTCGGACGAAATGAAACCCTCAAAGATCGTGTCTTTGTGTCAAGATTCATATAGTCAAGATTCGTGAGTCTGCTCTTCTGCTTTCTTTTGCTTTCGAAATAACGTATCCATTGTAAGTTACGCACGTAAAAAGAACAAATGTGTAATTTAACTAAGCACCATGCACCAGAACGCATCTATCAATGATGGCGGCAAGAGAAAGGCCAAAATCGTCTCTCATTGTAATACAACAAAGGGCGGTATGGATCCAATGGTGTCGGCATACACGTGCAAGAGGCAAATTTAACCATGACCCATGACATATTTCTTCAACATCATTGATATTGCAGCACTCAAGGAATATATGTATCGTCTTTACGAAGGAACATCCAAACTACAACATACGTGTGTTTCACAAGCGCAGAATATTTTTGGAAGATTTAGCGAAGGAACTAGTGATACCACATATGTAGAGAAGATCTACTAACCTTAACTTCCGGCGTTGTGTCCAGGAGTGTAGGAACCGGTTTATTGAGATCTTTGGTCCGCCAGCTGCTCAAACAAGTGCAAGGATTCAGTGAAAAAGATGCTCAGTGTGCCCCTCAAAAACCGATAATAATAATAATAATAATAATAATAATAGTAATAATAATAAATCAACATCAAGCGATGAATCTTCCAGGGTGATGCGTTTAGTCCGCTGTGGTTCTGCCTTGCCCTTAAGCCCCTGACATCTATCCTAAACAGTCATAGGAAGGGGTACCAGCTTGACTCAACTGATGTCGAGTTAAGCCATCTATGGTACATGGATGACCTGAAACTGTACGCGGGTCGAAAAGAACACCTTCATACATTGTTGGAATGCGTGGGCAAATTTAGCAAAGATATAGGCATGCAGTTCGGGCTGGATAAGTGCAGGACCAATAGCATGATAAAGGGGAAATGGTGTGAGCATAAGGTACACCAGGTGAGCTCGGAGCAAGGGTGCATACAAGGAATGGGAGAATCTGAGCAATACAAATACCTTGGCTATTAACAATCGAGGGGTATTGATGAAAAAATATCGAAACAAAAGTTACCGACACCTATTTTCACAGATTAAAAAGCATCCTAAAGTCGGAACTATCTGCTCAGAACTTTGCCTTAGCTGTATAACACGTATACAACATCAATTTTAACTTACAGTTTTGGTGTTATAGACTGGACGAACACGGAGCTAGAAGGAATCGATATCGGGACCAGGGTGGAGTTTAGAAAATATCGTGCACATCATCCACGCAGCGCTATTGAGAGGTTTCAATTACCAAGAAATAATGGGGAAGAGGTATACCAAGTGTTCTCAACAGACACTACACCCAAGTGTATAACTTGAGGAAATTTTTCCTGGAGAAAGCGATGACCAGCAGTCTACACAGAGCTATAGTGAAAATGGATACCAAAGGTACACCGCTGCACTCGGCAGATAAAAACTATGACCCCCTAAGCAGGATCTCCACAAGAGAAGAACTGAAACACCAGTGGGGGATTAAACCTCTCCATGGCCGTTATATAAACAGCCTAGACGAAAATAATATTGACGCCCAAGCTTCTCAAGCGTGGCTCCGCTATGGCAACTTGTTTGTCGAGACAGAAGGCTTTGTGGCTGCAATTCAGGATCAGGCCATCCCAACTAAAGCATATCGGAGGCATATACTTAAGGAACAAGTAGATACAACGAAGTGCCGACTATGCAATGATAAAGAATAGACCGTTGACCAGATTGTGGTAGCTTGCTAGATGTTGGCCCCTAAAATGTACCTGGATCGTCATGACCACGTCGCCAAACTGGTACATCGGGCTCTAATAAATGCACATACCACCACACGGGAGATGACACCGTATTATAAGTATGAACCTCCACCAGTATACGATGACGACCAGGCCAAAATATACTGGAATCGGAAAATCATTACTGACCGACCATCAAAGAACAACATTCCGAATATAATCTAAAGAGCTAAAAAACTGTTTTTATAATTGACATCGCAGTTCTTTTAGCCCCAAACACAAAAAAAAAATATGCAGAAAAAATCAATAAATACTTACCACTGGCAGACGTAATTAAGCGAATACGGAACATGGACAAGGTATAGTACCAATAGTTCTGGGTACGAACGGCGAGATTCCAAAGAAGCTGCATACTGGTCTACAAATGTTACAACTAGGGAGCGACCTTTTTTACCTATGCAAAAGGCGGTGCTCCTGGATACATGCAGTATAGTTCGGCGTTTTATGAGTGGCCAAATAGATCGTTAATCAACACTGTTGCTTGCTGAAAGGCCGCAACAATGGATACAAGGTGCCGTGAAATGTGAATAATATTATTATTATTAATAATAATAATAATAATAATAATAATAATAATAATAATAATAATAATAATAATAATAATAATGATAATGATGATGATGATGATGATGATGATGATGATGATGATGATGATGATGATAATGATAATGATAATGATAATGATGATAATGATAATGATAATGATAATGATAATGATAATGATAATGATAATGATAATGATAATGATAATGATAATGATAATAATAATAATAATACTTTCTTCGATATTAAAATTTTAGATTGTGTTATACAAATAAGGCAAATCCTTGTGCTAGTATTCAAAAAAATTCAACAGCATGTTCCCCTAAGCGTCCAATTGCCAAACTATTTTAAATCTACTATTACAATTTTTTATACCCAAATTGAAGTTTCTTAGCAGTCCCATGTGCCACCAATAGTTCTGCAATAGCCATGGTCATAAATGTGTCCTTTAATATAAATAAGATCACAATGATATGTATTAGTTGTAAAAATAATATCTGTAATGAGCATATCATTAGAGTGTGTACTACTTGCTTTTCTACCCTCTGAAAAAATTCTTATTTTCTAAACGTTAATGTTCACGTTCGTATGTAATCTCGTTTGTAACGTATATGTATCAATAATTAGTTTTACTTCAGTAACTTTTTTTATGTTGTAACTATACATGATTCTATATACTGGGGCTAAGAGGCCCGAATTATTTAAATTCCGTTATTTTATCTGTTAAGTGTCTGAGGGTTAAAGACAGTTCTGGAATATTCTTATAATTTGTATAATTTTTTTATTTTGATCATTTTGTCTTCTAGAAATAGCGAATTTCTTATAGTTGGGCAATGGAAAAGTGTTCACCTGTATATGCGTCTGAGCGTCACCATAAATAAAAATAGGTTATAAATGTTTATAATCGCTTTAAAAATCATTTTAGAAGTAAACAGCTTTTACACACAACCAATTTTTATAGGTTTTCTTGGTAAAAGTTAAAAGCACGTAACGTGATATTTATGTCAACCGTAAATAAATTCGCCGTTTTATCATTGCAATCTTGGGTTTCTCATCTACCCCAAATGATTAAAACCCAGCAGCAAGGGAGCTTAATTACAGAACGACATTTTGCTAATGTGATGAACAGGGCAGAGCAGTGAACTTACTAAACCGTAGCTAATTCAGATGCTGCTCATCATCAATAACTTTACGAATATCGTAAGATGACAGTTATTTTATGAATCCTATACCCCAGACTAGTTACCCTCGATAGTATGAGAACTACGAAAAGTAAAACTTGACGCAGATTATACTAGTTAGATTTAGTTGGGACGACACTGATTATATCTAGTTGCAAATAACTCCCATAACAATAATAATTTCAAATTTTTTAATGGTTTTCCCGAAACACATGGAAATATAAGACCTTTCGGTATAAAATTACCTTAAGCAATATTCTGTCGGATAGCTTTCAGTGAGATTTAAAATATACAAATAGGTTGTTTTATATGGTTTCAATTGATTTTCATTATTCATTTAGATATTTGATTGGTGTGACAATCATCTAAAACGACCCAGTCTTGAGATTAATAATGACTGACAGAATATTTACATGTTTCATACATGCATAGTACATCTTTTTACAAGTAATCCACGTAATTTAAAACCTTGAAGTTTAAAGAAAAAGGATTTAAACCAGACAAAACAATTTTTTTAATGTACGCCTAATTTTCACCATATTGTTTTACATTTCCTTTTATCATTTTAGTGAATTTTCTTTAAAAATATTCACTAATAAGGAGATCGCGACTTTTGAATTTTGGAAAAATTTCTTCAAACGAGCGCAAACTAGGACCCCTAGAAATCATATTCGGGGTCAGTTTCAATTTTTATATGTTTCTATATATAATTTTGATATCTCCGGAAATAACAAAGTTACGGCCACCAAATTTGGTAGGCTGGTATACACCATAAAAAGTCAACTATATACCAACATTTATATATGTAAGTTAAAAGAAAAAAAGTTATAGGGATTTAAAGAAAACAATTTTGGGTGCCACCGATGACTAGAGAAACGCACAATAATAAAATATTTTGTTTGGATAACAAAATCTATTGTATATTACAAATATAGACTAAATTTTTTGGTGCAAAAAGGTCAAGAAATGCCAGAAAAATTGCTTTGAAAATTGTATAGTCTTTCCTTCTAAAACGTCAGTCACGATTTGAAACGTCGAAATTGGCAACTTTTAGGCTTAGAACCTGAAACGAATACGCGTTATGTAGAGAAAATGTCGCAATAAGTGTTTTACAACCCTTAAGTTTCAGCTTTAACCGTCAGTGTTCGTCATTTTACTAAAATATTTCCAGAAAATTCATTTCAAATAAAACCTTTAACTAATGCTTTGGCAATAGTTATAGAGCTTATGGTTTAATACTCTAAAATTGTTAGCAAATTTTCGTAAAAAAATATTCGCTGAGGAGACCGTGACTTTTGGATTTTGAAAAGTTTTCTTTAAAGGAGCGCAAACTAGGACCGCTAGAACCCATACACGGTATTAGTTTAAGTTTTTATCTGTTTACATACATACATATATATATATATATATATATATATATATATATATATATATATATATATATATATATATATATATATATATATATATATATATATATATATATATATAGGGTGATGCATTTCTACGGAAAAGATACTAGAAAAAATTGTATACGTTAATTATAGGGTGTCCTTAGCTACATCTTATAAAATTATCGACAATCACAGGTTTGCCCATACAAATTTTCTTTTTTCAAAGCGAACACCTCTTATATTATTGCATTTCTGCTTATTGTTTCACATTTTTGGCACATATAAAAAACTATAATATAGTGTTTTCACCGATATATTATAGCAGAGTCCCAGGAAAATGACGGATTTAGAAAGGTTTTCGTTTATATGATTCCTGAAAAAATCGAGGTGCTGTATACAATTTTTTGTGTTTCTATAGAAATCATTGTTTGTAAAAAAATTCTGACATTTTGGTAATTAATAATAAGTGGTTAATAAGGTATTGTAAAAAAAATGTTTTCAAAACTTTCGTGAAAAATAAATGTCACAAATTTTCGTAAAAGGTACCATTTGGTATAACGTTTCTTATGCCAATTTTTGTTAAGAAAATGGCGATTTTCCGTGAAAGAATTTTCATGCAACCAATTCTTTTTTCTAATTTTTGTTAGAAGCTTTGTGTAAATAATTATAAAATTGAAAATGAAGAGGTTCGTTGGCCAGGTAAATCGGATCAGTTTTTTCTGGAACATTTAAAGTTTATTTTCGGAAATTTTTTTTTTAACAATAACGTTATTTTTATAAAATATGGTAGATTGTTTCTACTTTATAGGTTATACCAAATTTGATGCCTTTCATTAAAAAAAAAAATATATTTGCTATTAAAATTTTTACGAAAATTCAGTACCAGTTAGGAGTTGTTAAAACGTCTTTTAATGAAAGGCCACAGTCATTTTTAAATGAGGGGGTTTTACAAAAACATCACTTAAAATGTTATTTATATCTTGAGTGTTTCCAAGTTTATTTTAAAACATATTTCATATATGGATTTGCTAAACTAATTTTTTGAATATTAAAAAAAATAACAGCATAGTATCTTGAGCTACTTCAATGTGACTGATTTCTAATAATTGTTTTTTGTAGTTACTGTAATAGTGCAGCTTTCCTGTAAATTTATATGTAGAATAAATAAGTTAAGTTTAGTCTTGACGTGTTCATTATTTAAATCACAATAGTTCATCGAGTAATTACAAATCACAAGGTCCTTCGAAAGTAATCACAAATCACAACAGTTACAATAATTTAATGAACCAAAAGTTATTAGTTTGAGTCTCCCTTACATATGCAGCCCCGGGTCAATTTATCAGAATCACTGTGGAATTTAATTGAGTTTGAGAAATATTGATCTAAAAGACATTTCCTTGAATGATTTTACCTGCCAAATATATTCTAAGATAGATATCATAATATTGTTCCTAAACGTTAAAATGTTTGGGGTTGACATCTTTGGGTGAGTTGAATAAAAGGGCCTTTTCTTTCCAAACAAATGGTGAATCCTTGTCCCGACGCGTTTCGACCTATTAATCGGTCATCCTCAGGGGAATTTGTTCATTGTTAAACTGGACTAAAAAACTATACAGATGAATGTCCAAGGAAAACTTTTATCTGTTGGTGTGGGATGGACCACTGGCATCAGAGGTGTTACTAACACAAACAGAAGCAACTTTTATTGAGAATAAGAACGAATTTTTGTTTTAACTTGCAAATTAAGGTTAAAAGACGTCTCCAGTGAAAAACACACACGAGCAGACAAACAATAATTGTGTAACAATGGACAAATTCCCCTGAGGATGACTGATTAATAGGTCGAAACGCGTCGGGGCAGGGATTAAACATTTGTTTGGAAATAATTCAACTCACACAAAGATATCATAATATTAACATCAGAAACACCTTCTATATTTCGCCACTCTTGAAAAAATATTATTAGTTACATACACAGCAAAAAAGATGACATATTCATTTAAAATTATTCTCATGTGCTAACACATTCTATGATAACTGTCATAATATTAACATGAGAAAAGCTTCTCTATTTCACCACTCTTGAAAAAAATATATTAATAATTACATAGGCAACAAAAACGATGGAGGAATATTTGACAACATAACCCTTTGGAAAGCCTATGTTATCGGTAGGATAATTTGAAGAACAAGTACCCGATTTTGATAAAGCTGCTTTCCTTTAGTAATAGCCTGAAAGAGCCCATTGCCCAAATAGACTGGTTTTAGTAATATATATATATATATATATATATATATATATATATATATATATATATATATATATATATATATATATATATATATATATATATATATATATATATTGTTCATAATTTATTTTTAACTGATTAACAAAGTAATTTAAATAATTGTAAAGATAGGTAAATTTGTGAAGGATAGCTTGTAACCAACTTAAAGGTTTCTACTTTCTACCTTTAAGGGAAATTGAGTTATAAGCATTCAGGAAAGGTCATCCCGGAGGCCAAAAAAGGCGTATTATAAACATAATTCATTAAATTTAATAACCCATGAAATATATTCTGTGCTAAAAGATTGTTACCATTTGTGGCTACTATATAAAGTAGTGGTAACCTTTCAAATTCACTATAAAGTATTTTTTACCCTACAGTCTCCTCATAAAGGATTATTGTTCCATCACAACAGTAAATGATTGATCTTGTTAACGTCTAGTAGTGTGTAATGTGTGTGATCCAATAATGTCATACGTCAATAAAAATAAATCATTTCACCAATAAACCAAACTTTACAGGCATTATACAACATTTTACAGAGAGGCCAGAAGTGACAGGCAACAACAGTAGTTGAAAATAGTATTATGCTATTGTGAACACTTTGTTATAGCCGACAAACGTCAGTGAAATATTTACTACAAATGAGGTAAGTTGTTCTCAGACGAAACATCAGACATGTTTCAATTACTGTGATGAGGGTAATTGCATCATCCCTCGTGAAGATGACAATGAATTTTATGGCGAAGATCAAGAAGAAGATAATATCGTTTCGCACATTTCACTATTGCAACAACTTAGAACATGGTTCATTGTCATCAAATAAGGCACAGCGAGTTTAAACATCTATTGCAGGTATCAAAATCAAATGGTAAGAATTTAGCAACTGATAGTAGAACTTTATTAAAAACTCCAAGAGCAGATGATGTTGTATGAACAGGAAATGGGGAGTTTTGGTAAAATGGCATTAAAAGTTCTTTGAATACAGCATTTCCTCGGATTGACAGATCCACAACAATACTACTTATTTGAATGTGGATGGTATAAAGCACAATGCAAGACGCATGTAAACAGAAGCAACCATTTTATATATTTATATCCTTTCTCAGCTTTCACTATTGCAACAACTTAGAACATGGTATCATTGTCATCAAATAAGCCACAACTCCTTTACACATCTATTGCATATATCAAAATCAAATGGTATGAATTTAGCAACTGATAGTAGAACTTTATTCAAAAGTCCAAGAACAGATGATGTATGAATAGGAAATGGGAAGTTTTGGTACAATGGCATTAAAATTTTTTTTGCATACAGCATTTCCTCGACTTGACGGATCCACAACAATAACACTCGTTGGAATGTGGATGATATAAAGCACAAAGCAAGACGCATGTAAACAGAAACAACCATAGACTGGCAAGGAGAAGTATAAACACCCATTTGACAGCTTACGGCGTAGTCGTTACTGCAAAGTAACCATAAAATGTTGAGTCATATTCCCACTTCGTAGGTTTTAGTAAAAGTAACTTTAAAGTTCTGGCTTTTCAGTATTCACCACCAATGATAAGTTGTAACTACTTTCAAGTTGCATATTTTGGTGAATTCTACTTCAAAGAGTTTCTTTGAAATGCGCCATTTTTGCAGATGAAGATTTACGCCGCCATTATTACATCCGCTGTTAGGATAAATATCTAAAAATCAATTTATTGGTATCTTTGCAGTTATCGTTGCAAATTTTTACAAAAATACTAGTTTCATGTATGGAAAAGTAAGTTAGAATTCAAATTGCAGTATTTTGGGTTAGTGATGTGGAATGTCGTATATTACGTGTTATATAATTGTTATTAAAAACTGCAAATCTTGAAGGCGCGTAATTTTTGGATGCATACATAACTATATTTTAACAGTAAGCTTGCATCCGTTTG
This sequence comes from Tillus elongatus, assembly GCA_964006375.1. Classification (NCBI taxonomy): domain Eukaryota; kingdom Metazoa; phylum Arthropoda; class Insecta; order Coleoptera; family Cleridae; genus Tillus; species Tillus elongatus. The sequence goes on along the minus strand of OZ023269.1, from coordinate 90,703,855 downwards.
GACTTAAACACCCAAAACATTTAATTATAAAGCATCAAAAAGTTAGTTATTAATGTTAACTTGTAGTCTCGCTAGTATCTATAGAGTTGGAATAAAAGAAGAACATAGGAGTTGGAGATATTAATTTGTGAAATAATTTTCGAGACAAGAGAAGCATGCATGACAGAGATAGGTAGTGATAAGTGCCGCGATAGTGGCTGTTACCGTTTTGCCACGTCGTCGATACCTGACAGCAATGGTGTTGGAATGTAGCCAGGTAAGTTCCCGATACCACGCCATAACATAGCAATCATTACCCGTTTTGGTGATTGCTCCGTGATAGTAACGTTTATAGAACGGATCCTACTGGCGATAGAATACTTAGAAGTTATTACTATAGTCGCTGCCACGTTTCAGTGACCAGTTTTCCTCTTGTTTCACGTTATCATATTTATTATTTTTTCCTTCAATCAAACTTCTCACCTTAGTGTGTAGCTGCTTCCAAAATCGCTTTAAACTAGTTTAGTAAGAATCTAAAATAAAAGCTGTACCTTTGGTAGCGGGTCCTTTTCAGGCTGGAACTTTAAAGTTGCTTGTAAGAGACTTGGAATTACCTAACGCTTAAAATGTACGTATAAGCATTGTCTGTTCGTTATCCATGTAAAACACTATGGTTTTGATGTAGGTGTGCCCTGCAGATATCTACATGGAATTGTTGAAATAACTTTACCATTTAAAATTGTCTGCAACAGTTCGTGGACATAAAGTTTATCCCCGAATAATTTAAACGTTCGTCGATTTCAGTGCTGTTGGTAAAAATGATATATACATTTTCTTTTTATTTGCTATTGGAGTATATAAAGAAAGAAAGTCATAAATACAAGTAATCAAAGAAAAGATGGACAAAATTTAAATACATAATCTAAAAGAGTCGTGTAGTCGAAGCCAGGCGTCCCGTATTCGTGAGTTTAGAATGATTCATAAATTTAAGATTAACATGAGTTATGTTCAGGTATTTCACGATACCGCCATCAAAGAAGTGGATATTCGAAACCCTGTTAAGGCCACGACAATTGTTTAGGACATTCACTTATATTTTATTCAGATATGCTTTCAAGAGTAATTGAAAACTGCTTCTTTCTACTGATCGGGAAACATAATCGATTGACATAAATAATATACAAATAATTAGTGGTAGCGGTAAGGAAAACTGAATGACCTAAAAAGTTAATTACACAGGTTATAACCTGTAAATCGAAACGGTGCAAATAATATATCTACCACTATAATAGTTTCAATACTACGTTGTTTCAATTCTGATAATAGACCTTCGATGTTGTCCTTATTAAATATTAATTGGGATAAAGTGCAAATTTATCCCCACCATCTCTCTATTTTGTGATACCAGGCATTTAAAATATGCGGATTAAACACGCATATACAGCTTTTAGGTAGTGTTTGCGTAATCCTATTATTATACACTACCTGTTTTAGCGATATTGTAACGTTCACCGGGGTTCTGGATTTGTTGACTAACAAAACACAGCTTTGGACACTACTAATTTATTATAACCAACTATCTTTCAACAACACCATCAACTAAAATATTTCTCTCTATTACTAAATGTCCATAGAACTATATTCCACTATACGCCTTCTATAATCGCTTATTATACACCAACACTAACGTACTACTGACTGACTCCCTCTTTCTTCGGCTTGCCCATTTATATTGTCCATAGAGTAGTTCTAGGCCTTTCTACATTGTTCAATATGCATCATTTCTAATTCATTTTCGAAATATAACTCTAGAGTATTCGCTGTTACCAACACAGTTTACAACCTGACTGCGACCATAGAAGTAACAAAGTTCATAAACCTAATTCTCATAGAGACGGATGTGACATTGCCCCCTTCTTACATTCGATCGTCCCAGTCGAATTTTGACGTTTCTTGGTATGGAGTAAGCCTGTGCATATCCACCTTCATCTTGCTCTTTGGGCTCCTCTAAATGCGATAGACGACGTCATTGATCCTTTTAACCACTTGATACGGACCTTCCCAAACTTTATGTAGTTTCGGTGACCGTGCCTTGCGCCGTACTCGATTGAAGAACCAGATCCGATCTTCTTCTTTAAAATCAGCCGAATTAGCTCTCACGTCATAACGGGTCTTCATGCGGTCGCTGTCTACTGGTATGTGCATTCTAACAACATAATACATGGGTTTCCTTCTCGTCAATATGTCGGAGGTCTCTTCAAGAGAAGTTTTTACGTTGCACTGGTTCTTCCGCACAATTACTCTTGTTTTGGTGATTCTACTTGCACAAATATATCTGCAGGCTCTATTCTTCCTGTCGACATCAGCTCTGTTCCAACAAATGTGTTCACTGATCTTTTTCTGGGTTGACTTCACATTTACATGATCTTTACACCCCTCGTCTTGCACTTCTCCCATAATTTCTTTTCTACTTGCTTCTGGCTGAGTAACTGAGTTGTCTTTTCCTCTCACAGCTCTCTTCACTGGAATGACACTTTCACGGCATACGATGTTATTTTCCTCTATGGTGATTTTCCACACTATCCGGTTACTGCCAGGCGCCATTATTATTTCTTCGCCGCCGATAGTCAGGATGTTAGTGCCAGGATCAAGTTTAACGCACTGACCTTGGAGTATGTCCAAGCGAATTATAATCGGGTATGATCTGGCGGCGACTATGGCGCTCTGCCTTCCATGTCCCAATTTGCAGCTCGACGTCAGCTGTTGTAAATGGTGGTCGCCAAACCTTACCTCTAATCGATGTCTAATGCAGTCAAAACTGAACTGTTCTTCGCTGGGAATTTCTTGAAGCACATCTATGGCATCTGCTCCGAGAGCTACAATTAACGAGCTCTCTCTCTCTCTCTCTCTCTCTCTCTCTCTCTCTCTCTCCAACAATTTGCTGTAGCAGCGGCTTCAAACTGGCGTAGATAAATACCCCACGTGACTGAACCATCAAATGTGGGGACCTTAATTCTTACGATCGTGCTATCCTCGAGTCTGATGTTTCCCTCGGCTAGGATGTCAAACTTACTTGCTACTGATTGTATTTTATAGCGTACTTCTTCTTGTATACTTGTCAGCTTGTCATGTACATCGTCGCAGATGCCCCATTTTCTCCCCTCAGGGCTCGTCCGCGGCCTTGCCGCCCCGATAGCACTGCAACGTATGGTTGATTGTGCATACCCTTAGTCTTACTCCACCCATTCCAAGATACCTCTTACTCGGCTTTCTACTTGCTGGTAGATGTCTTTTACTTGCTTCATACGTTTGTACACACATAAAGTAATATTTGTCATTCTACTGGACTCTTCTTGTAGAATTTTCTTTGTCTCTTCTTCTCATTTCTTCTTTGGTCTCGTAGCCTTTTTCGGCATCTTCATATCTTCTCATTTCTTCTTTTGCCTCTTCATCTCCTTTCTCATTTCTTCTTTGGCTTCTTTGTCACCTTTTCTGATCTCTTCATTTCCTTTTCTCATTTTCTCTTTGACTTCTTCGTCTCTTTGTCTGGCCTCTCATATCTTTCTCTCATTTCTTTTTTGGCTTCTTTGTCTCTTTGTCTAGCTACGTCTCGTGCTAATTTAGCTTCTTAGTTCATTTTTTAAATCATTTTCAATAGCTGAATGTCCATATTGGCTGTTGCGCTACGTGCCTTAGGCATAGGCGTACTTAAAGCTCGTAGACAGTTTATTCTGTTTCAAATACCCAGTTACGAATTACTGCTGACACTGATCTTCCAGAGATTCTAGAAATTTCTACGTTATTTAACGAATATTCTGGAAAACATCTCCGCTAGCAGCTTATAAATACCACTTCTTTGATATGTAATATCAAGGTCACTTGAGTCAGTGGATGCAAAATTATTATTTAAGAAGGTTGAAGTTTTTTTTTTTTCAAAATATATTTATTAGTTTCCGATGTGACTTTACAAATATTTGTATTTTGTGGTTGCCCCTTGAGGATTTACGACCATACCTGTGGTTCGTAAAGCGTCAAATTAAAAACTGTTGGTAGTTTACGAAAGTTACGAAAAAACTATAAAGTAACATTTCGCCAAAGTTCTCTTCAAATATTTACCATTTAACTAATACAATTGTTGCCGAAAAATAAATTATGATTTCAGTGGCACTAAAACAAAGAAGTAGGTATTGTTGTTTAATTAGGGACAAATACACGTACGTGTTGCAGGTGCACGATTAAAATACCTGTGTTCAAAAATATAAAATTTGTGCTTTCTAAGATGTTGATTTTAGGCAAACGATTATTTGAATGAATGAATAACTAAACTGTGTATGATAAACAACCTTTTAGCACTACGCGAACTTTGCTAAACATAGAGCACCACTTTTATTTCATGTGATTTTGCCCTTATTGTGCCTGCTGCCAGTTTTTTTTAATGTGGTAAAAACCCCAAAATTTTAGGATCATATTCTCCTTGAAAGGACCCCTTAAGTTTTGTAGCACGATTCTACTTTCCATTAAAAAAAATCTGGGTCAGGTGCCTTATGCTAGTGCACCACTATGTTTATAAGAAATATTTAATTCTTGGGTTTAATTTCGTCCAAAACTCTTTGAATCTCGATGATTTGGCTCCCATTAAGTAATACGAGAAGATCTTGATCGGCCTGTTACATAATCCTTAGACTGGCGGGTAAGTGTATGTTGGGTTGTTGTAGTTTTATTCCTAGACCACAACCTGTCTCCTTCTCACATCTTACCAGAAATCCCTCTGCGATCTCAGTGTATAGAACCCTAGACCAAAAAGGTATCTGACTGCCATTTGATGGTGTGATGCTGCTTGTAGTGTCTTTTTCACTTAAGTTGTTATCGAAGGCATGGTGTAGCGTAACGGATTTTGTTGTGTCGGGTATCGGGGTAGTAAAACTGATTATTCAATTAACATATGTGAACGTGAAAGTAAAATGGGAAAGGGAAGGCAGCTAGCATGTCCATTATCGCCACGTTGATTTAGTGTATTCATAAAATATCAAGTAAATAGGCTAAAAGTGAAGACAATAGGAGTTAAACTAGATGGACAGCGGTTCTATTGTATAAGGTACACCAACGATATTGCGCTGATGGGAGAAACGGGAAAAACTACAAGGGATGCTCAGTTTACAGGATGGTGTATTGGAAATCAAACTCAAAGTCAATATGCAGAAACAAAAAGTAATGAGAGGATTGTGAAAGTGGATGTAAAACTAAATGCCCGACAACTTGAACAAGTAAAAGTGGTCACTTACTTTGGACATTTTATTACGGGTGATGATAAATGTAGAACTAAAACGAATAATCGCGATGTCAAGGCAAGCTTTCGATGAATAAAATACTCTTCTCGCCAAAAAAACTTCACAACTTGGCCTGGAGAGGAGATTCAACAAGTCATATGTATGAGTGTTGTAGTATATGGTGCGCCAAACTGATTTTGGATCAGCAGGGCGTAGAAAATAGAATCTCTTGAAATGTGGTCATTAATGAAAATGAGAGAAACAACCCAGACCGATAGAAATCCAGCACAGAAAGATGATTACTCTAAATAAATTTAAAGGGAAAATACAAATTTTATTGGACATTTTGTACGACACAATAGCTTTCTACAAAAATTCTGAAAGGGTCCAATTTTAGAAACAGTAGAACAGACATATTAAGAGAAGAGCTTTGCAGAACCTCACCAAACTGAAGGAAAAGTAAACGGAGATAAGAGTTTACTGAAATAAATTGAAAGGAAAAAGATAACATTTATTGGACATTTTGCAACATACAGTGTCTTTCTAATGAAAATGTCATAAGAAAACTTGGAAAAGGGGGATTAGGCATATTAAGAGGAAAGTTTTTGATAAACCTGGTCTAACTGAGGAAACCTGGTAGCTGCAGGAAAATATAAAGAATTTCTGTAGACTGAAAGTAGTGGCGGCGACAATAACTCAAAATGGCCTTAATCTGGTGATGATGGTGATGAAATTAAATTGTATTGGCGACCTAACAGATTTCTTTCCAAACCTAATCATCATCCGAACAAAAAAAACACCTGCATAGGCCTAAAATATGCTAGAAATTATTGATGTAGCATCACGTTCGTTAACACCGTTCTCTTTCAATTAACGTTATTGTAATTTCGGATTGAGTTAAGTCTGAGACAAGGTTGCAGTTTGTCTCGGTATGTACATCACAGACTCATAACATAAAGAATTACTTGATGCGGTCACATCAGACGCATTAAACCAGATTGTGTATATAAACACATAACGCAAAGTAGCAACTAGCAAACCTCATCGCCACAAGCATCTTTTCGCGTAAACAAACTGCTCCATATTAATTAACTACACAACCGCGTAATGCATTTTTAAATACAGTGCAGCCTGTTATTTTTGCAAATATATGTGTATTCATATGCTTAATTATGCATATAAAATATATGTAATTGACGTCATTTCTGTGAAATCTTCATATGGAGACATTACCTAAAAATTTTTTCTTTATATCTTTGTTAATGCTTATACACAACCATCTGCGTGGAAACATTTACATTTTATGCTAAAGAGGTACAACGCCATGAAAAGTTTGATGTAACCGGTATAATGGCCTGCTTAAACACTTAAGTTAGTGCGTTAATACACAAAAATATTGCCTTACGAGTTTGTTCCAGAACAACAAATAAAATTTTGATGTTATGGTTTTAATTTGCATTGCTTATTTTACATCCTCCATATTTAAACGTAGCTCTTCTCTCTTAGACTAATAATCATAGCGTTAAATATAAGCTCACGTGCTGTGTACACTGATGAGTCGTTTTTAGTAAAGCAGTTTAAGGTATTTTTTATTTGCTTATACAGGTGCAGATCATAGTGCTCCGCCTCTGACCCATACAGTGTGTCGCGCGTGTGTACTGACACCGCAGGTGCGTGTAGAAGGCCCTAAAAATGATGATTTAATCCAACTAATCCCTATAACAATCTGCACCCCTAAGAAGTTACATAGGCTCAAAGTAGCCCCAAAAAAAAACTGTTATCCCTAAAACCGTTTGATCTACAAGATCCAAATGAGGACCGTGAAATCATCTCAACATGAGGCGCCAACCGATCGCAAGGTTAAAGGGTTGATCTGGGGTGACACACCTCTTAAATTAAGCAGAAATTTTTTATCCCTGGACTAATTGTATTAAAGGGTAGGTCGTTTAATCTAGCACACAATTCAAAAACATTTTTTATTCTTGTAAAATTTTGTATGAACTTTATGGTTTTAAAGGAAAACAGGATTTGCAGCGGCAAGATGTTTTAATAATTCTAAGCAATCACCAAAAAGTCAATCTTGGACCTTAAATGTGGTCTCCGAGTCGTAGTGATGAACCTCTAGATTCATCAACAGTTACAAAACGGCGTTGCCTGCTCTGTACCCATCTAACAGCCGACAAATCACGACACGGTTCTCTTTTGGTCGTTTGTTAACGTTTTTGGAACCGACCTTGTAGGCATGTTTTTCATATTAAGTTATTTATAATTTCGGGATAAATGGAAATAGAAGAAAGAATAAACTAATTTGGTATGTCAAGTAATCAATGTTATTCTGAAAATCACGCTTTTAATATTTGGATCCCAGTTGTCCAAATTATATCTTTGACAAGCACAAGTTTAAAACTTATTTAATTATGATGCCATGAATAATTATTATTAATAAATTACTATTATTATTATTATTATTATTATTATTATTATTATTATTTTGAGATAATGTGGTACACTGTATAATAAGATAACCTGTTTCTTTTGCTATATCTCTGGCCCTCATGCCTCGATCATGCAGCACAACTCATGAACTTTTCTTCTTGAGCAGCATAGCCATGATGGGAGTTTCAGTCACTTAGTGAACAAAGCTAAAGACTAAAGGCCACGCAAAACAAACCCTTCCGGGAGCTACGGGGTGTAATATAGGAAATATGCCTGAACATGGTGCTCTAGAGATTTGCATGGGGGCCTCGCAGTAGACCTTAAAGGTCGCGGTAACAAAGGCTGTATGGCCCGCTTTCCCTCCTCAGCTCATATGATCAATGGATATTGAAGGTACTTAGTGTATACAGTATCGCATGATACACGGAACCAGCGGCTTTACGTTTTCTGCGAAGGCCGCAACATGTGACTCTTTTACACACAATGACACAGTTGATGTTAATTTTATAATATGTACTGAAAATAAAATGACATTTTTTTGGCACATCGAATCCAGGGCCTTTGGTTTTAAATGCACACGTTCTTACAACTGGAATACCGAGGATGCTAGATTGTAGACTGTAATTGTTCAATGAGTTGTATAGGCCCTCGGCCTCTTAGCGCTGTGACCTCACTTGGTCTTTTGTGCATGACTCTTTTGTTTCTAATAGTTGCCCAACAAGTTCTGACTTTTTATGTAGACTACTACCTTTTTGAAACTATTTGACCCATTTTTGGGGGTGCCACTGATCCATGCAGTTGTTGTGTTGTTTATGCTGCTTCACTACAGTAGTTGCAGTTTTTACTGTCCGCCACGCATCTTTATAAGGTAATACCTTACTGGGGGTTTTCTGTGAAAAGTACTGTGATTATTCTCAAGTCGTTCCTATTCAATTCAAGAAGCAGTTCAGACTTCTCTGTTTATATGGTGATGAACCGTTTTGTTTAAGTTAAGCCTGGCGTTTCCCCCAGTATGACATTTGGTTCCTCTCCATAATAGGGTTCTGGACGACAGAGTGCTGTTGTGGTTGGCCTTTTCACAAAGCTATCTGCTTCGTTATTTCCTTCAATGCCTTGATGTACTGGTACCCACATAAAAGTTACTGTGCTGTTCGTAGCCAGTTGCTTCAGGGATTTTTTGCAGTTCCAGGTTAGTTTAGACGCTGTTTTGAAATATTTCTTTAGTACTGACCGACTGTCTGAAACGATGTAGATCTATCTATTTCTGAGTCTTCTTTGTATGTACTCCTGTATACAGAGATTTATAGCACACATTTCTGCTTCGAAGATGGTGCAAGTTTTTTCTAGGGAATTGGCGAGTCTAAAGTTAGGTCCTATTCTTTCCAGTCCTGCTTCCTCTATTTGTTTAGATCGTGTCTGTATACTACACGGATGAGTTGATCGTCAGCCTTTCACTGCCTCTGTCCCACTGTCCTGGCGGTCATTTATGCCTACGTCAAATGAGACTATGCAGTCCAGTATAGCTGGCATTTGATCTGTTGGTTTGGCGAGTGACTCCAATGGAATAATTTTCAGGATCTTCAAGTGGTCAACCAAGTCTCCTGGTTTGAATTTGTGAATTTGACTGCTTGAAATAGTCTCGAGGCACTTAGTGTTGCTTCCCCCTTCACGCATATCTGCAGTGGAGTAAGATTCAACATTGCCTCTCTTGCTGCTGTAGTAGCTCCCGTTATTCCAAGACAGATCAGCCTCTCCAATTTTTGAAATTTGCTTTAAAGGCACACGTTCTTACCACTGGACCACCGAGGCTGCTAAAACATTTAATAAATATGCTAAAGGAGTCGAAATAAATGGACCGTGGATTCGCTATATAAGGTACCCTGATCAGCACGACGATCGCAAATAAAATTACAGGTAACACTTAAGGTGCTAGTGTGTGTTAAGAAGAATCAAAGGAAATTAATATTAAAGAAAGCAAAAGTAACGAAGATATGTGAGAATAAATTGCAAAATAGGTATAGACTAAACAACCAACCACTTGAACAAGTAGAAATATTCACGTATTTTGGGGGTATTATTAAAGATGATAGGGGGTTATAGAAATAGGACATCTACTGCCGTCTCCCACCGTTTCAAAACTCAATTGTTTTATAAGATTCGGAAATGTAAATAGAAGGAACGTTTTTGAGATAAAAAAACTTAATAACTACAGATGTAGATACTTGCTTCACAAATGCTTTTCTTTGCATGGTTCTACCTTTACGACAGAAACGGGTTGCAGAGAAGAAAACAAGCCTTTGTGAAGCCAGACAAGATCTTGATTTAGTTCAAATTCAAAATTTATTGAAACGCTTTGCAAACTATTTTATGATACCATATTTTGCCAGGCAACGAAAGCAAACTTGCGACATCTCAATGGTTATGAAATTTGGCAAATGCACCACAAAGTGCTGTTGTTTACAATAAATGACTAGAGATTGCAAATGATTAACTTTGAAGTTATATTTCTTGCAATGACCAAAACTGAATATATGACCAACTTATGGGGCTCTCTTAATTAAAAGGTAAGTATACCAAAATGCCCTAACTAATATCGAACAGTTGAAGACGAATAACGAGAAGGAAGTTGCCCTTATAACCCCGGATCTACTCCGTCGAGTATTCACCCATGTGCGCACAGTATTTCAAGAGTACTAGCAACGCAACGGACGACATCTGATAAATGTCATTTTTAAGAAATAATTTCCCAAATGACTCCTTTCGTATGTTATGAATAAATAAGTTGTGAGTAAAATGGCTTTGGGTGTGCCAATTAAAACTTACCACCTCGAAAATATCAGAATTAAAAAAAAAAGAAAAAAGCCGAGACACGTTGACTTTGTTTTCAAGGGGGGTACATCATGGCGTAAGTGTTGGTGTCTTGGAACCCACCCCTTAGGCATGGGTCTAAAGTACCCTTAAATTTTAAATGGCACCCTATGTTGAGTGACACCTCATTTTAAAGCTTTCTCAATTCTGCTCACGGCAACATACGACTTTTAAATTTTGGTTTGGATATGCCAATAAAATCATCAATTAAAGAATACGTCAAAATACCAATTAATGAAAGAACGTTATTTAACTAAATGTTCAAATTGTTTTCTCTCCACTTCCATACAATTATAAAATCTTTGCTCCACTTCCGAACGAGCAATTTGAAGCATTTCGGGCATTATGTGACGACATTTTGTTAACAATTTTTAGATATAAATATTTTCTTTTATGATTTTTCGTTTATCTCTAAACAAATCCTATCAATTCAACTTTCTCACCTGTTTTACTTTAAACGAGACAAGTAAATGTACAGTAAAATCATCACAATGTCGACTGAATTTTATTTCGTGAGAATGGTTTATACGCTTCCTGAAAAAGTGGAAATAACTACTTTGTTCTACAAGAATGACAAATGTGCATGATAGGCAGCACAGATTTTTAATGAGCGTCATCCCGAGAAAAACATTTCGCATCGGTACGTCCTGGATTTAGTGCACAAAATGTTGGGAAACTGGATCGGTTGCAAACAGAAAGCATCAACGTGTGTCGGTCGTACGTAATGAGTGTACTCAGGTAGTTGTCCTCGGTCACATCGCAATGGAACCAAATGTGAGTCGCAGGAAACTTGCAACTACTTCAGGAATTTCTGTAGCTAGTTGCCGCCGAATCTTAAAAAGTATTAAGTATCACCCATACACAATTAATTTGGTACAGCAACTTAATGAAGACGATCCTGATTCGCCGCGTGCACTTATGTGAAGAAATGAGTGATCATGTCAGACGTATTCCAACCTTTTTGTATTCAATCTGTTTTTCCGGGCACTATCCGGGGAAATTGAATGTTTGGGCCGGAATATTGGGAGACCACCTCATAAAGGCCTTTCTCCCTACCAGGAAATCTGGATGAAAACATGTATCTGCATCTACTGGAAACGCATTACCCGACGATTGTGGAAGTATTGAAAAATGACAACGCTTTGGCAGAATATGATGTTTGGTCTGAACAGGAGGGTTTTGCACCACATTATGCCGCAGCTGTGTGTGATTCTCTTAATCACAACTGGATAGGACGCAGAAGTTCAATTGAATGACCTCTCATATCGACAGATTTAACACCCTTGGACTTTTTTTCTATGGGGACACTTGAAGCCAAAAATGTATGCAACGCGACCACACTAATTTAAGGAGCTTAGTCGGCGAATCGTTGAAGAATGTCGTGAGGTAACACCCGAAATGCTTCGAAATGTTCGTTCGGAAGTGTAGCAAAGATTTTATAATATTTTTTTTTACAATTGTATGGAAGTGGATTCTTTAATTGACGATTTTATTGCCATATCCAAACCAAAATTAAAACAGTCGTATGTGGTCGAGAGCAGAATTGAGAAAGCTTTAAAATTAAGTGTCACTTAACATAAGGTGCTATTTCAAATTTAAGACTACTTTACGCCCCTGCCTAAGGGGTAGGTTCCAAGACAGACACCAAACCTACGCCAAGATGTGTCTCCCTGAAAGCAAAGCCAAGGTGCTTCGGCTTTCTTTTCTTTTTTCAATTCTGATAATTTTCAGGTGGAAAGTTTTAATTAGTGCACCTGTATATATTAAATTAATTATACGACTGTAAATAGGAAAGTATTGAATCATTCTTAAATATTTAATTAGATAGTTGTCTATATATTATACGATTTAAGCTTTAGGTGCTGTCGTTCATACATCTCTTTTGACCAGCGGTGTTTGTTATTAGTAATTCAGATATTGAATAATTGCAGGGCAATTGTCGCCGTTTTGTCGTTCACAACAGCACTTAAATAATATATTTCACTAGCTGACCCGACAGACGTTGTCCTGTCCAAATTTCAATATGTCAAACGACATTTGCGCACGTAGCAAAATAAATGGGGAAAAAGCACTTAAGTTGTTCTTTTCCAATTTTTCTTTCCCTAAAAACCTTACTGGGACGATTATGAACATTTAAAATAAAATTTGTCAAATCGGTCCAGCTGTTCTCAAGTAATGGGCTTACCAACGAACAACATTAAATTTTTATTCGTATAGATTATGTGCTTATTTTGATCATTATTTTAAACAGTTTATTGCAAGAGGAACAAATACTTTTGTAGACGGTGCCTTAAGAAGACTGCTGCATATACAGTGTTATAATAAAATATTCGGGTTGCATTCGACGAAGCCGAATGGTGAAGGTCTATTCGACCTTTTTGTGCTGATATGTAGTGATTGTAGTTTAACACTGTATATTTATCTCATAATTACTTACTTTAAATTAAGTAGGTTTAGTAAGAATTTACATGAGACTATATCCGAATTTTTTAGAGTAAAACAATAGGAAAGGTACATTCTTTTTTCTTTATTTGAAAATGACACTGAAAAGCATCTGGAAGTAGCTTGTGTTTGGTGTCCTTGGCAATTAATTTTACACTGAAAATAAAGTAATTAGCATTAGCCTTTTAAAAATTATCGTGTTTGCAAAATTGTTGTAGATAAATAAAATATCCGCCATCTTTAAATAGATAGTTTAGACCGTAGTAGACTATTATTAGCAAAACTGTGAACTGTGTCCTTGAAAGTTGATTAATGGTCATTTAGATATAAAAGAAAGAGTGCATTTTAAAACTGAACCCTGTGGTACATCTGCATTAACAAAACTGTAGAGAAACAAAATATCCGCCAATTTTAAATACTTAGACTCAGAGCAAATAATAAAGTCGAACTCGACACTGATAAAGTCTATTTACAAAGACTTTCTAAGTCGAGATTTGATTAATCAGTACCTAAAGGAAAACCCTTTTTGCAATAAATGGCCGATATTTAAAAACGAGTAAATAGCAACAGAGATTTGACCAATCAGTACCGATACGAAAAACCGTTTTGCAACAAATGGCCGACAAGCTGAGTAAATATGGCAGCAAATCACTCACAAAACAGGTATATTGGAGTTTTTTCGAAGTTTATCACAAATCACATGCTGTATAACATTTTTCTTAAAATTAAGAAAAATCCCATTTTTGTTTTTAAAAGTTTTGATAAAGAGAAGAAACGAGCATCTTAAACTAGCTCGATACGGCTCGTTTTTCAACTAGGTAATATACTTGACAGCTACAATGATTGTATATGCCAAAACCGAAGGCGTTACCTCGAGGCTCTCTGAAATTATCATGTTTACAATATCGTTCTAGTACAAACATATTGGCCACCTTTTTGAAATAAGTGGGTTTAGCAAGACATCATAGGAAAGGTTATATTTGAGGTTATAACAATTAATTACAAAACATATTAATTTTTTAAACCAATAATAAAGGTAAAAATTTCTTTATTTAATGCACATACCAAAACGAAAGTTGCTATATGTTAATGAAAAATTAAATTATTAGATTAAATTAGAGTTTGGAATAAACTCGCTACCATAACGGCAGTGCAGTGTCCGGACTTTTTATAGAGAATATTTTACAACATCCAAACGATGATAAATCTAATTTTCCAAAATTGTGGGTGTGTTGGTAGGTCTTGACCGATCACAAATCGTAGAGCAAATCTATAGTTTGTGACAATTAGATATCACAATTGGTGATTTTTAAACAAAGATTCTATAGCGGACGCAGATTGTAAAAAACATATATTGTCTGAAATGTGTGTTCACAAAGTCCTAAATTTCTGTTTAGACAGTTACTTTTGTTCAGTTTATTAAAATGTTCATAGCAAATTTATTTTAAATAGATCCGTGTTACTAATTTGGATATGTGGCGACGGTACTTCACTAAGCAACATTTGGAACGGTCAATTCTTAGAAGGGTGACTGACTGGCTGGAGCAAACGTAAGTGTCATTATCACTGATTTGCAAACGAAGATTCTGAAACAAATACGGTTTATGGAGAACAAATATTGTGTGACATATGTTTGATAAGTTAAGTACACTTAGAGAACCCAAATCACCATAGCACATCTTTTAACGACCTGATGATCGATTCACTAACAAAGTTAGCGTCATCATAGCATGAACAATTCTAAACTACTTTACTACTACTCATTATATTTATAGTACGTGTTAGGTAAAAGACCGATATTCTAGAGAGGGGGAATTACAGGCAAGCTTTCGGCGTTTATGATTTAATTGTCATTTTAAAAAAAACCTATAACTTTACCCATTCAGTCTCAGAATATCTTTTATATCAAAGAGGCAGTGCGAGCAGCGAACTACTAATCAGTGGCAGGGCATGTTTTAGGCGAATTTTGCTGTTTATGGCTTTAGAGATATAAATACCCGCATAAGCGTCTAATTTCACCGGTTGTCTAACATTCTTGATAAGTTTAAGGTTTTTATGTTTATTCTTTGGTGATTATTATCACAAATATATTGAACCACGCATGGCGTGCCTGTACTACTGTATGTCAGCTGTGCCAGATGTTCCTTAAATCTGATTTCAGTGGCTCTGTTCGTCTGCCCAACCTATTTAAGATTACAATCTTTATAACTTAGCTCATAGATATCTGACATTTCAGTGGATTTATCCTTATCTTTTGTATTACCTAACAAGTTATTTTAATTATTAAAAAAAAATTAAGTCCTCTGATGATGCTAACCTTGTTAGTGAAACGATCGTCTGGTCTTTAAAAGATGTGCTGTGGTGATTTGGGTTCATCAAGCGTACTTATCAGTACTCATCATAGGATCCAATCTTCATTTAGTGTTTTATAAGTTTTCAAATTTTATGCTTAGATTGTTACTTTATTTCATTTGCCTACGATATTTGCAATAAAAAATTCACTCGGCCCTATTCGTTTCCTTTGTATATGCGGGCAAAGTGCGAAACTTTGGAAATACATTATTTTTTAAGAAATATGTTAAAAGACGATATTCTTTTCCTTAAAAAAATCTAAACTGGTGCCTAGATGGCGTGTTAATTGGCATGATGATGACAGCCGGGTACTTCTAATATTGTTAAACCGAGCGAAATTTTAATTTTCTACCTTGACCGTTCAAAAAATAAACGCCAGATGCTTTACACTGTAGTAGATTATTATTATCAAAACTGTGAATTGTATGCTTGGTAGTTGATTAGGGGTCCAGAAATATTCATCCTCTGATGACGCTAACTTGGTTAGTGAAACGATCGTCAGGTTTTTTTAATGTTTTGTAGTGACTTGGGTTCAAGTGTACTTGTCATTTACATATAGGAGAAAGAGTGAATGCCAAAACTGAACCCTGTGGGACATCTGAGTTGCTACGTAGATAAATATAGAACGTGGATGTTTCCATTGTCTAAATTATCGAAGTTGTCACCCCCTCCAAGTTAATTTAAAAAGGGGACACCTGCATTAACTACATAGGTATAAGATAAAGAGGACATAGGTTTTTACAATCGTTTAATTCTGGAAGTTTCCAGCCTCTCACAGTTAACTAAAAAAGCCATATGTGATCGAGGAAAGGAATTTTAAATAAAACAGCACTTGACAAACGCGGAAAATGATTAAAAAAACAGTTTCAAGATTTTCTATTATTCTATTAGTGGCGTTTATTAATGTATTCAGCTTTGAATGATTGACTAATCAATTATAAATACTTCACGATATTAAGTTCAACATAAACACAGTTTTATTAACTGCCCGTTTTGCACCTTACACATAATTAACAGTCCATTGAATTGCTCCGTTATGATATTATTAATTATATGTAATTTATCTTGTCGCAAAAGAAATACTCCAATAGAAACCAATCGGGATGTATTGAAAATCACTATTATATTTTTGTTTCTTTATTCTGCCGCCTGTAACTGCATTCCAGTGTGAAACCATTAATTTTATTTATTTTCTGTATTATCGAGGTTAATTACTCTGTCTCGTAAGTAATTTTAATGAATATGCGTGATTGCAGATAAAATGGATCCTTAATTTTTATTGTAGATATAGTGTATAATAGACGCCATTTAATATAAACATCTCAAATTTTTTCAGCGGCTGAGAAATTCAATTAAAAATCGTTTCAGTTGAAGCCTCTAATGTGATAGCTGAAATATGACGGTTTCACTCTCTTCGAGTTTAAAACAGTTTTTAATTAGTTATTTTAGTTAATACACTATGTGAAAACTGGAACCTGTGATGAGCACTAATAAGTACACTTGGAGAACACCCAAATCACCACAACACATATTTCAGAGACCTTACGATCGTTTCGTTGACCAAGTCAACATCTTCAGAGGAAGAAAAATTCTGCTTTCTTCCTCTGAAGATGTTGACTTGGTCAACGAAACGATCGTAAGGTCTCTGAAATATGTGTTGTGGTGATTTGGGTGTTCTCCAAGTGTACTTTTTAGTTAATAGCTTTAATGACATTTTAATGCTTTAAGGATGTCATAGTTATGCAAAATTTCGAAAATTCATATAAAATATTGCTACTTAGTTTTACTATTTTTTTCACAAACTCTTTTCATTACCTTTTGCTTGAATATTATAATAAATATTGTTAGTATAATGCAAAGCTACCTGTCAAAAGTTTTTAAGTATACTTAAAACCAAAGCAAATTTATTTCAACTTTGTTTCCTCATCAATATGGTCATCATTATAATCTAAGGGCGATGTTGCACTGTTGTCGCAACCAAGTCTCTCTCTCTCTCTCTCTCTCTCTCTCTCTCTCTCTCTCTCTCTCTCTCTCGCTCTCTCTCCCCAGCACTCTGTTCATTATATTGTTCCTTCCACACCTTCAATTGTGTCGGGTTTTCCAGATGTGTTCACCCTGGTCTACCTATTTTCTTTTTTACAAGTATGCGTCCCTTAAACAGTAGCGGCTCGTGCCTTGATGCATTGGGGGTGCGCAAGAAAAAAAAAGTTCGGGGCGCAGAAAGTGCGTTATGGTAGTAAAATTTTATTAAATGTTTTAATTTGAATGTTTCTACGAACTTAAAAAGTTGAATTTTAGTGTATAGTAGGGTCTTACCCAGGGCAACATATCCACCGAATTTCATCAAAATAATTTTGTAATTTTCGGCGAACAAAATTTTTTCCAAAAGAAAACTCAAAATTTGAATAACTCAATTTACTAAAAATGTAGAAAGTTGAATTTTAGTGTGTAGGAAGGTCTTTTACAGGGCAACATATTCACCAAATTTCAATAAAATACCTTTGTAATTTTCGGGGAAAAAGATTTTTTTTTAAAACAAAACAACATTTTCCCGGAAAACGTTATCCGATTTTCCTGACTAACGAACTCATCCAAGCCATGAATAAAAGAAAGGCACTTGCCGAGTTTCATCGAAATCAGTTGCTTATTTTTTGAGTTATCGGTTGGAAACCTACATATATATATATATATATATATATATATATATATATATATATATATATATATATATATATATATAAAAACATATAAAAATTGAAACTGACCCCGGATAGGGGTCCTAGTTCGCGCTCATTTGAAAAAAAATTGCAAAGTCTCTCCATCGATACCTCTTTATTAGTGAATTTTTAAAAATAAAAATTCACTAAAAATAAGCGGCTCGCCTTTTTTTCCCTGAAAATGTATTATAAAGAAACCTACTTACTAAACTTAATAAATATTAACTACTTATCAAGTTTTCCTCTAGTTAGTTATACGTTATACTAGTTAAAAGTCCCTTTAAAAGTTAACCTTTAAATTTAAAATATACTCTGAATTAATCACAGTAGCACAATTATTTTGTCCACTTATTAAGCAACCCGAAGTAGTAATCATAATAATAATAATAATAATAATAATAATAATAATAATAATAATAATAATAATAATAATAATGATAATAATAATTGTCTTGTTAGAACATGTAAACAACAACGAAATGATCTAATTAAAGATAAATCCGACGCGAAGACGAAAATTACTAGGTAGTAGTAGTAGGTACACACGCTCTGCCAAAAGTCCACTACAAACTATTTGTGTGTAATTTTATAGCCCACAACAGATTGCTTATTCGGTCGTTTTCGACGAGGATCATCAAGATTCAGCGATCATTTCGCACTGAAGTATCGCATTTCACGAGAGCGCTGAAAAATACACACCGCCGCTCGAGTACTTTATATGGATATGGATGTATATAACATCTGCAACGATTAACACTACTTATTCTGATTCTGTATTCTGTATTAATGGCTGCCGACTATCTGCGATCCTCGATATACTAATTTTGTTTGTTGAATGCAGGAGTTAAAAAAGTAAATAAAAATTTATCAAAATATAGCATAGCATAAATAATGTAAGAAAGTTATTATGTTAGCCTTTGTAATTTTGTCAGTTTGTCATATCAGCGCTGTCTGTCATCTGTGTACCTTATGTATTGAAACCGTCATTCAATTATTTGGATTCATGCGGTCTTTTCCTTCAATCTATTTATAGTATCTTCTATGAATAACTTAAACAAATATGGTGATAATTGGAATCCTTGCAGTACACCTTTATTCCGTTTAGTTACAGTTTTATAACATTGTAAGGTGTACCACAGGGTCGCCATATCGGTACGGATCCACGTAGTATGTAGTCACGACAGCTCCAAATAACACAGAATGTCATAAAATAGGAACTGTGTACAACCAACTAACAGTTTTGTAAATTGTCAGCCTTGCCCCATTTCTTCTCTAATATACGGACAATGTAGGTACGGCTAGATGTATTCTCACCATAATTAGAACCGCAGACCCGTTTCGCTCTAATTAGACCTCATCAGTACGATATACCAATTACAGAGAAAGCACGCCTATAAAGTAATACGGCTATGATAGCCAGCCTCCTAGAACATTGTTAGATGTACGATAGGGTCGCCATCTTGGTGCGGAACCAGGTAGTATGTTGTCACGACAGCTCCAAATAACACACAATGTTATCAAATAGGGGCTGTGTACAACCCTGCATTAATTTTTAATTGATCTGATAAAACACCAACATGCAAGGAGCGCTTCTTCGGAAAACTAGATATTCAGGTATAGTTTCAAAAAAGAAGTTTGTTGAGGAGAGCCTCATGCCAGGTCCGATCGAATTATTTAGAAATATACAATAAGTATAACTTTAATATCTGCATCTTATTTGGTTTTGCTTTAAAATTATGTTAAAGCGAAACGGTTTTGGAAAACGTCGGGAATTTGTGTTAAAAAAGAAAGAACTTGGTGTGAAATTTTTGGTGTTTTTTTTACATGGTAACGACAACAGGTGAAAGTGACATGGGCTTCTTAGAACTAAAATATTTGTTAAAAAAAGTTTTAAAATTCTAATTTTATGACACAAGATACGTTTCATTTACAAGACTTAAGTTAAATGTGTGGCTCTAGAATGTATCGAGGGCTTGTGTTTTTTCAAAGTTTTTTTTCTATTTAAACGCAAAATATATTCACCAGCTGTTGTGGGATATTAAGATGGGTAGCGGTAACGTAAAAGTCGTTTAGTTTGTAGACCACCCTATTTTATGTATATTTTCATAATCTGTTGGGTTATATTAACCATAAAATTAGAAAAAGTGTAACGACGGAACAAAATAAACAGGACTTTTTGAACGCATCTGAAATCACAAACGTTGTTTGTATGTCAGGTCATTATTCTTTATTCCTGCCACGTTTACGTTTATCTATAGTATTGCGTTTTGTGCGTGTGTAGTGTAAAGTAATAGTATCTAAACCCCATAATCCACAGAAGCCCCGGTAGTACAAACATAAGCCCTCCTTTAAACCTAAGATTACATACAGTATCATCTGATTCATTTTAAACACTCACACCCCTTGGAAAGACAGAGATAAAAACAGTTCACGTAACTTAAATGCACGTACGTTAAGTCAAGGGTGGATTCATATTTTTGTCCTCTTACATTGCCAGCAATGTTAACTTAAAAAAAACATTACTTTAGAGGGCCGTTTGCGTGTTACCCGGGATGTGAATTTTCAAATTTCACTCGACTTTGCCCGTCAGCACATTTTTAGTCGAATCTATTATATTTATTAGACATAGACGCATGATGTACATTTGAAAGCGAATGAAATTCAAGGCGCGGCAAGTGCGTTGTAGTAGCGAATTTTCATTAAATGTTTCAAATTTGACTAACTCAATTTGTTTATTAACCTGAAACGTTCAATTTGTGTATATAGTAAAGTCTTCACCAGAGCAACATTTCATATTTTATCAAAATAACTTTGTTATTTTTCGATACATTTTTTGTCCAGAAATATCTTCTTTTTTAAGTTTTAACAAAGAATCTGCCTTTCATCAACATTGGTTAATTATTAGTCCGACTATCGATACCTCTCTATTAATCAATATTTTTTAATGAAAAGATGCATAAACATCATCTTTATTAGTGAATTTTCTTAAGAAAAAAGTTGCGTAGCACTTATTTCAAAGGTATATTTTAATTTTTCACGCTTATATACATATTCGTAGAAAAAATTCACTGATGGGGGAGATCCCTAGTTTTGAGTTTTGAAAAAATGTCTTCAAGTAAGCGTGAAGTAGGACTCCTGACTTTTTAAGTGGCTTGGATCAGTTCGTTAGCTAGGAAAATTGGTCCAGGTTTTCAAGAAAAAAAAAAGGTTTTTTTTCGGGAAAAAAATGTATCTCCGAAAATAACAAAGCTATGGTAAGCAAATTTGGTACGTAGGTTAACGTTCTAAAATGTATTCTACATACCAAAATTTAGATCTCTATGTTACATGAAAAAAAGTTATAAGCGTTTAATTTAAAGAAGTGCCTGGTGAAGTCACTTCTATGAAAATTCACTACCATAACGCACCTGCTGCGTCCAGACTTTCTTGTAATATGTGTTTGTAAAGATATGAGTTATTGTTATATCACTCTTGACAGATTGAGATCTTTAAAGTCATTGTAAGCCGAAATGTCCAGGCACACACAATCATGAACCAAGTTCAACCAAATAACTAGATACTCATTTTTCTGTTTTCTGCATGTATTTCTAAAAATTACGTACATATATAAGTAATTTTTTGCATATTTTACTCTATTTATTTTATTATCTTTTTAGTAAAAAATTGTCAAAACAAGTTTTGCTATGGAACTGTGGCTTTTTTGTTGATTGATGAACATGAATACTGATCTGTAAAACAGTACATTTTATATTAAGATCGAAGTCTATTTCTGATAAGTCAACTTAATAAGAAACTTTAGTTTATAGCGTTTGGGCATTAATGACTGCTTGGTATCGCATACGCATATTCAAAATCAGTCTATCGATCGCATCTTGTGGCAGAACAGGATGACCTATAATGTTTGCTATGACACGATTAAGTTGTTTCCGCAGCATCTCCCTCACATGCTCAAGTAGGCCGTGGTAGGGAGATTGAGGAGGCTATCACCAGAAGAGCATTGTTCTGATCTAACCAATTTTGTATCCGGTGTGTAACGTGTGTCCTCCATAAAAATTGAATCTGTAAATGTGGCATGAAATATAATTATGCAACACGTAACTAGCTCTGTGTAACGCCGTTAGTTTATGCCTTCTCTCGGATTAACGAGATCCGTTTTATGGTGCAAAATGTTCCAGCTCATACTATCACAGAACCTTCTTGGTAGTTGTGGACCTGCTAGAAGTGTTTGGCCCTTTACAAGAGCCCAGTTGGACGCGGCATCCTGATTCTTATACCATCTGGTCGAAATATCAACTGATACTCGTCAGAACATTACATCATTTTTCTTCGTCCCATTAAGTATCCTTTTCAGTTTATGCAAGACGAGCTTCGTGATTACCGCGTCGAAGTTCAAGGCATTCTAATTGGTCGGCGAGTATCAAGACCAGCTTCATGGGTAAACTTTCTAATGGGTTGGTCAGAAACTGCTACGGTACTTATCTATATTGTGAGGATCCAGGGAAAGCTATCGGTGCATTACGCCTGGCTTGAAGAATGATAAATCGGTCTTGGGCTGTATTGTTTCTTTTTTAAGACCTTTGGATCTTTAAGTCACATTGCCAGTGTCATCAAATAGTCGCCGCAATCGACACGTTACATTTCACAAAACTCCAAATTTGGCAACTACCTACATTAGTAAACGACCTATCGATCATGAGCACCGCGTGAAGCGTTGCGCTGTTAAATATTAACATCCCATTTATAAGTATTGTCTCTTTCCTAAGGCAATCAACTGAACTAATAGTATGTTCAAAGATAACGTGTAAAATGCACGTTATCTAATGCGATATTTGCGTATCGTCTACCTCTTATCGAATTCGAATATATATATATATATATAGGTGTTTCAAAAATGTTTGCCATAATTTCTAGGCTACACACAAAAATAAGTGCAGTATACTCTATAAAGCTAGTTCAGAAAATGCACCCCTAACGAGCTACAGCCCTATAGAAGAAGACTCTTGAAAATGGTTTTTTGGCATTTTCGTCAAAACTACTACAGGTAACTTAATGAAATTTGACACAGGGGCGTCGTTTTTTATGAGAAATATTATTCTTTTTTTTTAAATCTTCATATTTCATTCAGAGGCGTACCTTACAAAGGGGCTGGAATTGTTCAATTTCCATATCATTTTTGTGCGTGATTTTATCTAATAAATTTATCGAAAATCTGAAGGCTTGGTTTATTGTTCATAAAAAATGTATTCTTGATAAAATGTTTTAAAGTTGACTGTTGTCATGTAATTTACAGTTAATCTTGATGTGTTTTCAAGCTTTTGAAATCACTTGATATGAATTAAGGAGATGAGCAGAATGTCAACTTGACATTGTTTGACGAATTGCAAATGTCACGTTACAATTCCCGTTATTTATTTATTTTTAAAAATTGCAAATTATACGTACGCTGAACATTCGATGCGACTTTAACTGATTGGGAAATTCGAATGCAGCTGTAAGATAAGCAGAAAAATTTCCTACTATAAATGTACCGAATCGAAGAACCTTTTTGCCATGACACTCTAGATTGAAATTTAAAATATTATTATTTTTTTAGCGAAAATGTTAAAAGTTAACATATAAGGTGTAATGGTATTCAGAATGCCATTTTCTATCAAATAAACTAAAAAAATACCGGAGGTCCAATTTAAAAATCAAAAGTTGCAGACATTTCCGGTGAAACCGGAAGTGACCGAAAACAACTGAATACGTCAATCAATCTGGATTTATGTCATATACTAACGTACCAAACTTAATTTTTTTATCTCAAAAAATAAAAAACTTACTGGGGTGAGCCACTTTTGCAAAACACCCGGTATAGGTTGTACTGGTAACCAAATTTGATGCCTGATTTCTTGAAAAAAAAAGCATATTTTCTATTAAAAACATTTTTATGAAAATGCATTACTATAACGCACTTGCTGCGTCGATACTTTTTTTACAGTTTTTTTTTTCAGTTACACCCGCATTTTATAATTATTACTGTATACACGTGAAAACATATTCATAATTTCCATGTTATGATATGGAATAATTTATAAGACACGACTCGATCTACCATTACAATTATTTTGTAAAAATCGGAAATACATCGCGATGATTACTGGTTATCGATAGTGACCAACAAACTGCATGTTGTCTGACATTCAGTCCAGTTGTGTGTGAATGCGAGTTTTACCTAAATGCAGGTAATACATAGGCAGCAGACCGGGTACCAATTAACTTTGTGGTCATGAAATTTAATTTAGTTCACATTTAGTAGCAATAGTAGTTATTACTTGTTATTTTCTAATTGTATATCCCCCATGTAACGCTAATAGAGAATTTCAGTTCCTGGAAAATTAAATTATTTAATATAGTTTTGACAGGCAATTAATTTGTGAATCCTTTTGATAAATTTGACAATTTGTGTTACCATAACATTCTTATATCTCTTGTTTTTATGAATTCATAAACTAAAAGTACGCTTATTTTATTTTTAATTTTTTTATTTGAACAGCACACCACGAAGGCTCACAGCCTTAATACTATCGTACCGTGGGTGTCGACAAGGAGGAAAGAGGCAACTTGTTAATTCTGGACTTGAAGGTTTGTAGGTTCAAAGGAGAAGGAAAAACATGTGCCGGCAAGGAATTCCACAACTTGGAAGTCCTCGGGACAAAAGAGCGAGCATAACAAGATGTTATATGTCTGGTGACCTGGACAGTAAAAGGGTACATTCGCTCTGTTCCCCTGGTAGATCTGTTGGGGGCAGCAGGTGGAGGAACTATGGAAGAAAGCTCCTCTGAGCAGTGCCCGTGCAGATATCTATAAAAGAGAGAGAGAGGTCACCAACGGCACGTCGATGGGCAAGGGATGACAGCCTTTGGGTGAGGGTAGGGTCACCGATGAGACGTATAGCTCTCTTCTGAATGGAGTCCAGGATAGCGAGCGTAGAAGCGGTAGCGGCAGGCCAGATGTGGGAACAGTATTCAAGGTTTGGCCCTATTTGTGAAGTATATAAGGTATAGAGATTAGCTGGTGAAAAGTATTTGCGAGCCCGGAAGAGGAAACCTGATTTCTCAGCAGCCGCTTCTGCATTTGATGTGACATGTTGGTGCCAATTGAGATTGCGATCCACAGAAATGCCAACAAGTGAAAAGGACTCATTACTTTGAATAACTTGGTTGTTCATTGTGATGGGTCTAGGGCTGGTGTATCTCTAATGAGATAGAAAGCAACACTGAGATCTGGTGGGGTTGAATTGTACAAGATTTCTACTTCCCCAGTCTAATATTTTTTGGAGATCCACGGAGACAGAACCCTCCATGAGTTTGCGACCCTCATCTAATTGGGCTAAAGAGACAGGCTTAGAATATTGTACATTTGAGTGGAGGGTGCTGTCGTCCGCGTAACTGTGAACTGTCGTGGATTAGACTGTGTTTTTCAAGAAATTTTAGTAATTCGGTGTTTATATACTTTTCCATCACTGTAAATACGACTGAAAGGATAAAAATAGACCTGTAGTTACTAGAAAAAGCTTTGGATCCTTTCTTGGGGACGGGTTGTACTCGAGCTGTTTTCCAGTTACTAGGGAATATGCTTCTACTGTAAGATGTCTGAAACAGACGTGTCGGGACAGGAGCAAGTTCTGGTGCGATTGCTGTTATCTCGTCAAGGCCAGATGCTTTCTTGGTATTAAGAGAAGAGAGCATCTATCGTACCTTTTTAATTTTGAAAATGGTATCCGTCTATTTATGCGCGACATTGGGGACTGTTGGTGGTTGACCATTTGGAGGTGGCTATGAATTCTTAAAGTAAAAAGTACGCTTTTCAAAAACCAAACCAAATGTACTTCAACACATTTTAGACCAAACGATTGTTACGCCAAATTGCATCAGACGATGAATAAGACAGTTGGTTGAATGAAGTAGTTTCTTGTAAAAGTATGAATCAATTGTGTTGATCTTTTATGTTCGTACACCGATCTTTAGTTGGAGCATATTTGCGCAATGCGCCATGGATTATATACATTCACACTGTGTCAAAAGATGCTAGGACGAAGACAGATACACAGTGTGTAGGGTATCAACTGAGAAAAACCATTATCTTTATGTAATTTAGATTTCCAAGCTTATAAAGTTGTTAAATAATAATGATCCCTATCACATTAAATAATTTACTTGTTATTACAACCAGTGCCAATTATTCTCTAAAATGTCCCAAAAACATCACAAAATGTTCGAGAATTTCGTAGA